>JAPDSC010111865.1:0-13642 GCA_026290005.1 Latrodectus geometricus | reverse complement strand
TGAAATTAAACTTTCAAAGGAATGTAATAAAAAATTAAGGAATTCCATGATTTATTTTGAAAAATAAGGACATTTCAGGACGTTTTTTATAAAATCAGGAATTTCAGGAAAACTCCAAGCCCTGCAATAGTTGGTAATTCCTTTCTGAGTATGGGCACTTATCAGAATAGTTTCAGACACATGGAAAATGACCATTATATGGTACTCGGTGCTCAGAAGAGTTCTTCTGAATAGCATGTGTTATGCCTGCATATGCAATTGTGCAAGAATCTTTATTACCTAGGTTAACCTAGCTTACAGCATTAATTCTCACAGTTTATGAAACTAATTTCTTCGACTGACAATGTACCTAATGACCGATTGATAGGTGGAGATTTGTGTGGACTGGATAAGGAGGGAGTGAAATTTTTCCATAGCAAAGACACATTTTGGCATTAAAAAAAATTTGTGTCAACTGATCAATACTCTCTTAGTTAACACCCACATGCAAGGAAAACCAAGCCCACTTCTACAGGCTTTAGTTCTTCTGAAGACTGATCAGCATCTGGTCTCAAATCTCTTGCCTCTTTTTACACTTACCAATACTTCACATGAAATTTTTCCTAATGCAATTTCTGATAGCAAGTAGTATCTGCAATAATAAGGAGGGGAAAAAAAATTTTTTTTTTGAAGAAAAAGTATCTGTTGAGAATTCAATTTTTACCGCAGCTTAATAGAATGTAAAATTTGCAAAATTTGTGAACTGTATTTCTTACCAGAATAAGACAGTTTCCTCAAAATTAATCTTCAAACTAGCAACAGTGCAATCAAACATAGTTGTTTTGAATACAAAACTGAATGAACGGATTGGAGAATTTAAACTAACTAAAACAAATTAGTTACACCAAAGCTCATATGCAAAGAAAAAAAATAGTTCAATTGAATAGAGGTGAATTTAAAATGGGAATATGAACCGGAGATCACTTGGTAGATTAGAATAATATGTTTTTGACTTAAACTTTCTATCAATGATTTTTGTAGTGATGAATAGTAGGACCACAGCAGAAATTTTAATCCTATTTGGATTTATCGAGCATATTGACATTTGTTTCTAGATAAATTTCAATGCAATTTACAAATTTCTACATAAACCATGGGAATTGTATCTTTGCCGATATTAAGGAAGCTAAAAGACTTCACAGGCATCAACTTTAAATTTATTCTTTTCTAATTTTTTAAACATTACTTTATATTATTAAAAGCACTGTTATTCTCAATTTATTATTGAAGTTTTATACATTTTGTAAGTAGTTTTGTGTCCAAGCAATTCATTTTCGAATCGATTTCATCAGAATTTTTAGTTTTGCGATAAAATATATATTTTATGGCAGTCAAGAAATTAAAACGTTTCATACAATATTTTAAATTATCTTATTTGTAGACACTAATTTTAGTTTAACATTAATAACATTATGTTAACTAATAAAAGCTAATACAAATGAAAGTAACTAATAAAAGTAATCAATAAAAAGGCACAAAAATGCATGTGTTTTGGATCAAATTTTATAACAAAATTATTAAAAAGTAGATCATTGTAACCATGTCACTTGAAGACAATGAACAAGACAAATAACAGACATTTGAACAATAAATTGACAATTTTTTAGTAAAATAAAATTATCAAAAATTACTACAATATAGTGATATAAAACTTTAGAAATAAGATAAATCTTGAGGAAAATTATAATAGAATATAAAAACAGGGGGGGGGAGACTTTTCATAAATCAAAATTAAAAAAAAAATAGATCTAACCTAAGACCTATCATTGTCATTATAAAATTCATTGGAAGTGAAATGTTTAAAAAGCATTTCTACAAAGAGAGAAATAAGTGAGGATAAAACTTTACAAATGTATTATATGTCATGTATACAAAATTTTATTACACTAAAACTGCATGTGACTTCACTGCACGATATATATATATATTTATTTATAGATAGATAGATTATATATATATATATATATATATATATTACTAAAATACATTTTGCGATAGTCTGATCTTCTATTACACATTTGTAAAAGTATTTCATAATTTCCTACTTTCCGAGACTAATAACTAAATAGCACATACTTCCAAAAATAAATAATAAATTGTGTGAGGCTAATGAACATATTTATTACTGTTTCACCAAACATCAAACTGTCAGAAAGAATGGTTTTTACTTGTCACCTCAAAATCAACACATTGTGCATGAAAAAAGAAAAAAATGTAATTTATTATTTATTTATATCTATCCATACATCCATCTATATATTTTTCTTAAATAGTAATTTCAGATCTTCCTGAATTTGTCATGGGGAAATCCTCTATATTAACCTTCTTCCTTTTGTGATGGGGGAAATTATCCTCCTCGCCTTAAAAGAACTTTTTTTTCACAGGAAGATGCTGGAATCAAAAGGTTAACTTTGAAAACTGAAAACACCTACATTGTTTATAGGGCATGAGTGAAGGTATCATACAAAATAGCTTCAGAATTGCAAAAAAAAACCCAAATTATACCATGTGGGTGTAATTAATTTTTAAGAAAAATAAGATTTATTGAAACTTAAAAATTCTATCATAAATGAAGTTAAAAATTTTTAGCCATTTACAGATAATGTTTGTTGTTAGAATTTCTAATCCTTAAGCTTAAAACATTAATAACTTAAGAAAAGCATCTTCAAAATATTGAGACTATTAAAAAACAGTTAAAACAATTTTTAAAATAAACTCCTAACACAAGGGAATTCTTATTTCTGAGAATCATAATAGAACTTTTGAAACATACAGGTTTAACATAAACTTATAATTTGGCTCATTTTCAATATGGTGAGAAATGAGTCCCCCATAAGTTAACCATTTGCTTGAATAATTTAGCAATATTTTTTAGAATTGTTTTAGATACATTTTATTTTTTGAAAATTTAGTTTGTTTTGATTTGACAATTGCAGTTAATTCTCCAGTCAATTATGTTCAAGCATAATACAGTCAAGCCTATTTAAGTAAATCCCCTCAAAGAAACAGAAAGGAAATAGATTTTAGTTAATATGAAAAAATCAAATAAGCATATCTAACCTTTTTTAAACTTGCAAACCTCTTTTGCAAGTTTTTTTGATGGTGGTGCAATTCCATCAAGGGAAGCTTCTATCTTCCTCTTGCCTAGAATTCAAAAATATAAATAAAAATGAATAAAACAGCATGGTTGTAGAGATTCATTTCTTTTCCCTTAAACTTTAAATTCGTGAAATTTGCAATTTATTATTCTATTTTTTAATAATTTTTTTAAGTTATTCAAAATTATCTACATCTTGTGTCTTAATATAGATGCAAAACATAAAAATTTACACAAATAGCAGAATTTAAAAACTTAAAAAAATCAGCACATTTTTCATAGCAATTTCTTTCCTTCTATCATAAAAATATTAAATTAGAAATCAAAAGTTTATAAAAATTCTGTTCTGGATACTTTAAAATTTTTAAAGCCATTTTATACAGTAAGCTGAGTATCAAATAAGAAATTCAATTAATAGTAGTAATATTATATATAAAGTAATCAAGGAATAAACTTTATAGTCAAAGACATTCAGAGAATTAAAATGTTTATATTCTTAGATTAGGAACATTGATCTTTTGTATTTATCATGAAGCTACTTTGAATACAGTTTGTAAGTTATAAGAAATGTCTCATGAAATATAAAAAATAGTAAGAAAAGAAATCATTTCATCCTCAAAGTTTGTTCTAATAACAAAAAAACTTTTGAAAAATCAATTATATAGTACTAAAAAGAAGTTTGAGAACACTTGGTACTCACCGCTAAAGAAGCTTTCTTCCCCTTTAGCAAGTTGCTGCTGTTCTTTTACAGTGCAGAGTTCAAGCATTCCACCTACATAATATTGTAATAGATTTTTTAGGAAGGTAAATACAAAATATTCAAATAATTGATACCCAATACATTAATGACAAGTAAATTCATATAAAAGTGTTCACACAAATTTTAGAGTGCAATAGATGTGCAGATATTTCTTGCTTTGTTTTGGGAAAACTTGAACAAACATTTAAATACTGCAAAATAAACTACAATCAAAAGATGAGTATAAAACAAATAGATTCAATTTATAAGAATGTTACAGAGATACTTCAATTAAAAAAATGCTTTTAACAGCCAAACGTTTATTTTTGCAGACATACTATAATAAAACAATGTAAGTCTCTCGTGAACAAGGGTGGCACATTCAAAAATTGCCAAGGAAAATTTGAAAATAGTTTTGAAATCCAATTTTAACAAAGAAATCGGGTTTGTACTTTTAATATTTAAATGAAATTAGTATTTTAAATAAATTGTAATTTTTATTGAGACTAATTGGCATAAATATTATCACACATTATAAGAATCTGCTTTTTGGGCACACTTTACTGTCCACATAAAGGAACTAGTTTTTTTTTAAAAAAAAAAAAAAAAAAAAAAAAAAAACAATTTTTATTTTCTTCAGACAGTAAAATTATTTTTCTTAACAAACCTACAGTAATTTTTGATGTTTTGATATTGCAACTAACACTGGACTGTTAATCCTTTCATTATTTTCAACATTCAACACAATCCTGTCATTGACAATAACACATACATAACATTGAAAAAATTAATATTAATGCTATAACAGTTTTAAGCAAAATTCCAATTTTCTCTCATGCTCTCAAATTTTGGTGTCCTAAAATGTAAAAATTTTTATTTTTGGAATGTTATTTATTTTAGATTTGGGACTACCAATATGAATTATTTTATTCCTATTGTATAATTTAAAAATCTATACATTTCATTCATGATTTCATGCAGTGCTTAAATTTTGATTTCTTCAAATTGCTATATTAATAATATGTGTGTTTCAGAAATAAAATGTTGAAATGCACAAAAAAATAGTAAAGTTTATTTTTTCACAATATATATTTTTTATTCGCCGACAAACTCCTTATTAATAATGTCAGAGATCCTGAAGTAGAGATCAAAGGTAAAATTTGCCAAATTTATAAATGCTGACAAGCTTTATTATTAAATTCTGCATTGTAAATCTAACACAATATTAAATTTTAAACAATTTCTTAATAAGCTGTTAAGAGATGTGAATAGTTTTAATCAAGAATGTAGTTTTTTCAAGTAACCTATACTATTTGATAAGCAAGTGTATACAAACATTTTCAAATTTACACCTAGCTCATAACGTTACTTTATTTAGTTAATCTAAATTAAATAAAGTAACGATATTAAAAACTCACGCATCATTTAGTTTTTATACAAAACTAAAGCTTAACAAAATCTTAATAGTCTACATTGTACTTGAGAAAAAAAGATTCTCACTCTGCAGAAATATTATTTCCATTTTTTAAAATTGTAAAATGCCCACATACACAAACTTAAAAGGACTTTAACCAATCATTAAAATAGTACTTCTCCTGTAACTGATCAAGAACATCTTTCTCTATCCAGGGCCAAAATATTTCTTAAAAATAAATATCTATTTACACAAAACAGTGTTAGAGAGAAGAATAATTAATTGATATAAAACATAACTAATACACAAAGAATCCAAGAACATACAGAATCATCTGTAAAGAAACCTATTAACAACGTATAATAAATTAATTTTGCTTGCTGAAAGTTTAAAGTTACTTAAATATACTATAAATCTAAAACCAATACTACCTCACGATTGCATTAAAAATCTCACAAGAAAACTTTCAAAGAATTATGCAATTTATACCAAATTCCCAGCCATTTCAAAGTGAGATTTCTTAAAAAGCTTAACTATTCTGTGTTATTTACCTATTATTAGGCAAATACTAAATAATCAGCTTATTATTTTATAAAAAAATATGAAGTGCACTTTCATTTTTCTTTATTTAAGCATCAACTTTTTGCAGGTGATACATTCTTTTGGAACCAAAATGTGCAGTAATCAATCTACCTTTTTGTTTATCATTTTGCCCAATTTTTATCAATAGTTTCCTCAATTAACTGTTCAAACAATTTTGTCACTTAACAGCATTTCTACAAGTGAAAAATTAAAATTCAGTATTTTCAGAAATCTTCACATTGTTACATTTTACAAAAGATTATTTTTTCAAAGCAGATTAATTGAATTTTAGACATTGACATAACCATGGCTTGATTAATAATCATATTTATAATTAGAGAAAAGAAAAATAAATACTCACACTGCTTGCACTTTTCACACATATGTTTGTATGGCCTTAATCTATAAGTGCAAGCCACTATAAAACAAAAAGAAAAAAGTATTAAAGAAATTACAATAATAACATTTAATTATTTAAATAAATAAGTTTAACAATATATAAGGATAAGGTCAGAATAATACAAATAATCTTGTATTTTGCAGATTTTTATTTGTTTTGTTTAATTATATTATAAAGAACATCTGATCAAGATTTCTTACCTAGCAATGCAACTAATAGCATTCCTTAACTGATAACACGATTTAAATACAAAAATGTTATGTCTCATTAATAAAGAGGTCAAAAGTATTACCCAAGTTTTTTTAATATTCATATCAGTATATTCAAGGTATAAAATGAAGTGTTTTTTAGGAAGAAGAGATTTTTATGAAGTGGAGATTTTTAGGAAAGCTCATTTCCCAGGCAAGTAAAGCTCTGAGAAACTTTATGATCATTAAAGTTACAATTTTATATTATAACTATGATGCTATTTATAATAATCTTAATTTAATATTACATAAATAGTTGTATATTTTATTAGTATTTCACAGAATTATCTTGCCAAAATAAGAAATTATTCAACCAGGGCAATAAAATTTTTAAAAACTTTCAATAAAAAAGTGTTAACTTTCCAAAACTAAAACCTTTAATAAAAAAAAAATTTACCTACTTAAGGCATACAATTTGAATTTATTTATTCATATTTTCATAAATATATTGACATTCTCATGGACATCAAATACTTATAAAATGTATTAATTATTAATGAAGATGCATTAAGACCTTAGCTTTTCAGAATGATTTTAACGGTGTTAGCCATAAAATATTTTATTAAGTAGTTAAATTTAATTAATAAGTAGACACAAAAACTGTGTACAACGAATTTTGAAGCAAAAATTAGGACAGCACTCTTTCAGAGCAGAGGGCATAGGTTTTAATTTTACACACCTTAGAAAAAGAAAAATGAAAGCTCGTAAAGCTTATTAAACAATTCCGGAATCTTGGAACAAATGTCAATACAAAGCAGGGATGAAAAAATAAAACCAAATGTGAATCTTAAAAATTATTTAGATTTCCATCAAAAATATACTTACATCTGTGATTTACATATTTGTAAAACACCACCATCTTGCCACAATTGAGGCATTCTACCTCATAACTGGAAGCCTGGAACTTCCTAACAGTTACTGAAATACAAATTAAAGAATCTTTTAATTTATGTGTGAAGTATTTCTAATATTCATTATATTTATTCATTTAAGAACAATTAACAAAAATTATAATTTCTATAAAATAGAAATTATTTTTGGAGTACAAGTTTATCAAAAAAGAGTACTTTTGCATGGTAGCTTCTTAAATGTAGGCTTTCATCAAATACTAAGAGTAAGAGTTGAATGGAGTAAACATAAGAAGCCCTTAACCAAAGATAAACCTTTAATTATCCAACAATTCTCAGAAAAGAACCAAAGATTTTCTATTCAAAAAGCACAAACAAGACACAGTGAAAATTTAAGTTCAATATGGTTGTGGCCTATTACCACTTACTAGTCACCAAGGTTTGCCAGTTCTACAAGATCTTTATCTTCATGCCCAATAAAAGTGACACAACTTCTGTATAAAACAGGAGGAAAACTGTATAAAACAGAAATGCAACTTGCAAACAAAACCTTTTCACAAACCAAGGCTGTTAATGTAGTGTAAATAGAAGGAATTGGTTGTATCAATGGGTGGAATTAATAATATGACTTGTTTTCTTTTTTAAAAAGAAAAGTGCTGTGTATAATGTGAAATGGAAAAAAAAAATTTCTCCATAATCTGGCAACAAATTTTATCTGCATCTTTTTCCTCCAATAAATAGTACTTAGTTTTGATTTTTACAAATTTGATGCATATTCTGTATATTTATGCTGAATACATTTGTCGGAAATGAAAAGAGAGAAACTGAGTTTTCAAACAGGAAATTCACAAACAAGTCAAATTCAACTTACCCAGGTTTCCCAGTCTTTTTCTGCAGTAACTGCATCTTGGGAGTACTATAAAATAAGAAAAAGTCTGTTAGATAAAAATTTAAATGTCATATTTAAAACACAAAGAAAAAGAATTAGAATTTTTAATTCATGATCCTATGAAAAAAATCCAATTATCTACTATTATTACTTTATTTAGAATGCTTGTCTTAAATGTTTAGTAAAACTTAATTTGCAATATTGATTATATAATCTTTAATAAATAGCAATGACACATTGAATTACAAAAACTTCATTTTAAACTTAGATACAAAAGTGAGAAGTTCGCCCAAAAAAAAATTATAATATATATATATTGCCAATAAAATATTATAATTGCCTTTTATGTGAAGAGATAAGAATTTAATTTCTACATTTAAATGAAAATAGCTCTGAAAGTAATTTTCTTTCTTAAATAATTATATTAACTGTTTTATATATGTATCAAAATATTAAGAAGTAGCCATATTTTACTACTTAATACTGATATTTTTTTTTATATCTTAAAAAAAAATGGATCAACATTATGATTAAATTGATGAATGTGAAAGAGGAATTTGCTACTGGGCATTTCTTGTAGACAACTTATTATAATAGATTAAAACTTTTTTAAGCTTCTGTTATGATGTATTCTACATACAAGAAATTTTACCTGGCATCCTTAAGTTTAAAATTTTTAGAGTTATTAAATCCCTAGCATGTGCATTTTTTCTTTTGATAAATGATATAAACTAACAGTAAGTAAAAAATACAAATTTAAATGTGGTGAATACTTGAAAAATTAGTGTAATAGATGGATTTTTAATAACAATTACTTTAAAAAAAACTGTAGTTGCACTGCAATATTATATTTAAAAAAATTATAAGTATTATAAAAAAACTTAATGTAAAACTAGCAATGTCTATTTTAGCACTTAAATTGAACACTGATGATTATTCTCTTGAACAATAACATTTATTGGTTCATAGCACTTAGAGCACTAGTTTTTGCACTACTACATATATAAATAAAACCTGTTGTCATGGTTTAATTTGAATACTGCAAGTAATGCAATTAAAGCTTATATCAGAATGTCAATCTCTGGCTAATTTAAAATTAAAGTTAGATTTCATTTTGAAATTTTTTTGTGTTTGCAATCAATTTAAAATACAGTTAACCAGATTTGAATTATTTGTCACTTAACAGTCATTTTTTGCACAAGAGTGCTAACAGACCATATGGTTTAAAGTGGATTCTGAACCACTACAAGCTTCCATGCCCCAAGATGGGATTCCCACATGAACTGTTGAACCGACAGACAGAGATTCTATTTGGCTGCCAGCTCAGCTAACCAGGTTTAAACATTTTATAAACTTGATTATACTGCAATGTTATCAATTTAATAAACATTACTTTCCTAACATAAAAACTCTAAACTTTAAATAAAACTTAAAACTCTAACATAAAAACCCTAAAAATAAGGCAAAAAAGCATGTTTTTTTTTTTTTTTTTTTATTTATTTATTTATTTATTTATCTGTGTATCACCATGTAAAGGAAGCTTTTCCAATATCAAGAGACCACTTTTGTAGAATTTCATAATCTGTAATTTTTTAAAAATGAAGATTCTTCTTAAGTTTTTAAAAAAGTATTGTTTTTGCTCATTGTAAGATTTGCATTTAGGCTCATTTGAATATGCAAAAAATTTCACTGAAAAAAAGTTTCAATATTTAACAAATTTCATAAAAAAAAAATGGAGTTTTCAGCAGTTATACATTTAATTTCGTTTCAGCCAATACCATTGATATACAGTCAATTGATTAGGTTTGGTAGATGCTCAAAAATGATTCTTTACTACTTATTAGTACTACTTAGTAGTCTAGGACTTGAAAGTGGATTCCAAACCACTATACTTGTTAAGTCCAAAGTGGCATTTGAATCCATAAATAATAAATCAAAGATCATACTGTTAACTATTCTACTGACATCTCAGCTGATTTATAATCAAGAGCCCAATCTGTGGAACAAAACAGCATTTTAGACAGCTAAGAAGTAATTAGATTTAGCATATAGTATTCATCCCTCTAAACTTAAAAGGTACACTTTACTCCACAAGCTAAACATTATCTTCCAAAAGTAGCAGGTAATGTATATTTTTTTTCCAGCAAAGTATGGAATTTTTATATATTATAATTTTTAAATAAGTATTTTGTAACTTAAGAAATTTAGTTGGAATTTTTTGCTAATCAAGTTTTAGGCACAATTACTATCTGTAATTGTAATTTCTGATAAATAATGTTAATAATATTTTTTTTTTCCTACTTCAAGTGTACGACATAGAAAGTTTCAGAGCTTTGCTAAAAATTGTTTTTAACACTAAAATATACAATATATAAACAAATTACTTACATTTATCCAAGGTAGATGTGTTACCGTGGGAAGACATTCCTATTTAATAAACAAAATAAATTTTTAGCTATGCAAAAATTTCCAAACATTATATCTAATACTAGTTATAGAAATTTGCTGTTCATGGTACTGCTAAAATATTTCTTTAAATGAAAATACAATTGTTAAAAAGGGCATTCAGCATCAATAAGTTTCAGAAAAAGAAATTGCATGAAAATAAATAAGTCTTGTATTCATTAGTTTTAATCTTTATAACCCATTTTCATTTAATTTTTCAACTATATATAGTATGCCATTAATATTTATCATTGTTAATTTTAAAAAATATTCTGACCTTTATGAAAAATGGGATCCCATTTTACATAAAATGGTTGTTTTTAAATATTTGTTTATAAATCTAATAATGTTTTGACTCCAAATGCATTATTTTCTTTAAAGTCAGACATTTAAGAGAATTAATTAAAAGAAGTAATAAATGTTTTCAATAATCTGAAATACACTGGGAGATTTAATAGTCTCAGAAAGTTGGAAAACGTCTAAATCTAAATTTTTAAGCAGAAATCCTAGAATACGATTTGCAATCACTAATTAATCGAGTATTCATAAAATTTGTGTATAATACGAAATATTGTACCAAAATATATTATCAAAAAGTAAAAACTCAAATATTTCCTTTTGAGGGAAGGGGGCAAATGAAGGCTCAATTAAATAAAGACCAAGCTTTAATAACAGCCTGAAATCAAAACAAATATTTTATATATTACAATATTATTGATTTTTTTTGGTAAAAATTTACTGTACGGTCGCTCTTTGCGACGTTTTCAAAAAATCGCCAAAAATGTCGCCAACCTCGCCAATATTTATAAGCGAGGTTTTAAAATAAACAGAATATTGCATGTTAAAAAAATGACGACTAAATTACTAAAATTAATTTAATTTTAATAATTAGATTACCGTAAATAACGAACAATAAACATAATAAAAAAATATTAATAATAAACATACCTCTCTTCTTCCACCAATTGCTTAATGTTTCTAAATTGGGCGGATTATTGTCAGTCTTTTGTTTTAGGAGAATATACTTTGAGAATGATGTCGACGAAAGCCAAAAATTTGTTACACATATTTCTGTTTTTTTCCGCCACAGATACTCAGCTAAATAGTAATCTAAGCCATTTTTGGCTTTCGACGACGCCATTGCTCGTTTAACTGCCCCCCCCCACGTTCCCTCGATGGTGTTCGTGTGGGCACCTGTATCCGGGTCCTTGAAATTCAGACTATGATTTACTTTCAGATGTACGAAGCCTTCATGAGAAAGACAATCGTAGCTCTTCCAGCAGTCTGAAATTATTGTTGTATCCGGAAGAATGAACTCATTTATTACATTCAACAAACTTTCAGACGTCCTATCATTCACAACTTTCATAAAACATTTACCAGTCTCACGTTCAATTCCACCAAACACCCATTTACCTTCCACACGTTTACCTCTATTAAACTTTCGCTTACAATATTTACCCTCATCTACCTCAACAATTTTTACACCGCTTCCACCCAGTTTCACGCTGCTTTCAAACTCTTCCACACAAACCTCTCGACAAAAAGAACGAAAATCACACACAGTCTTCGAAGAACATTTACTCTCTTACAAATTAAAGTCAGTCTTACTTTCACTCACCTACTTATAAACTTACAGTAAAATTTCATTCATCGTCATTCTACTCAGTTCAAAAAAAGAACACTTGGAATAAAGCTGAACACTAAAATTAGTTAATTACTACTACCAGGCTTACTTGTAAACTTAGTTTTCTACTAAAAATACTATTTTTAAAAAGAGACAAAACTAAAATGTCTAAAATACTCACCAAAGCACTAAACGAGGATCTTAGAAACTTAACAAGCTAACTTTCATTCAACGAAATGGTGAAAAAAACAATTTTTAAGAGCGAGGTTCAACAAAGCAACGCAAATTGAAAAATGGTTATAAGATTTCAATGCGCTTACATGGAATCAGCTCAACCAATTAGCAATAGAAGACACACGTGACAGAACGGACAGCTATGTGATTGGTGAAGAGATTGTAAGGGAGCTTCCATGTACAGGGTTCTATGGGGAGGAGGGAAATATGAAGGTCAACAAAGGAGACAACTGGTGTCAGCAAAAATTTCGACAACTGAAATCTGCAAGTGATATGAGAAATGAGAAAAAAAAATATTTTAAGTAGATGACTCGGATATGATTTATTTTTTTCACTAATGAAGAAGGGAGAAACTTTTCAATTAATGGGAGACTTAACGTTCTTAGTTTTAAAAAAAGTTACTTGGATTAACATTAAAAATATTAATTTTATGACTTTTTGTCATGATTCAATATTTTCTCAAATCTTTTTAAAAATCGAAAAGAACACAAAAAGATTTTAAAGATTAAAAATAAGACATGCATTATTTATTAAATAATTTTTAACAATATAGAATTTAGAATCTGTCTTATAGGAAAAAATAGTAGATAGTAAATTAGAAATTCGTAAAAACGACTAACACTCACGATTTTGTACATTAAATTTCTGGTCCTTAAGATGGTCCAATAGAAGCAATGATAATTTTAATTCCCTTTTACGATCAAAAACTATTATTTCTTATTTAAAACTAATTTTTCCTGCATCTTTCGTTTAAGTTTCTTTTTCCTCGGATATTTTTTCAATATTTTTATTTTATGGTTGAAAAACTTATATCAATGTTTTTATTGAAAAATTGTACATTATGGATCACTAATTTTACATATGATATTGAAATACCGATTTTTTGAAGCGATTAGCGAAGTTTTTCGATCGCTTAGTGTAACTTTCGTTTTACTGACTATAAAGAATAGCTTCAAGTGTGAATCCGTAATTTACAATTACAAGGAGCTGCTATATATATCGATTGGAATCACTGAACAAAAGTAAAATGATGCATTTGTCGATCTGTGCCTGGAATAATGTTGAAAGAAAGAACAATAT
>JAPDSC010111861.1:16463-27307 GCA_026290005.1 Latrodectus geometricus | reverse complement strand
TTTTTTTTTTTTTTTTTTTTTTTTTTTTTTTTTTTTTTTTTATGTATCGTTATACATATTTTACTTGAGTTTGAAAAGATTTTAAGCAAAAGATTTGTTTACAAAATATTTCGGTAAATTTAATGTAATTGTATTATTTCCCAACGTTTCTATAATTTACACTTATTCGATTTTTGTTTTCACAAATATACATTGTTATTATTTTTATTGATTCGATTTAAAAGAAATTAATATGACAATATAATGAAGTTCTAATTGAATGGTACTAAATAATTAGCTATTGTATTGAATTACTGAAAATACAATAAAACAAAAATTAAATAAATATATTTTATTTTTTGAGGTATTAAATTTGTGCGAAACATTTACTAATATTATTATGAATAAGTACGATGTATAATAAATTTTAAATCCATTGAATTTTATAGGCTTTAATACGATCAAAAGTTATTTGTAAATCTAAACACTGACTATTATCAATCAAAACTGAGACACTTTGAATGAGTCGAATTATAGTAAAAATTTATTATAATATATTAAAAAATAATACATGAAATGAAGAAACAACCATAACCTAGATATATGAATTAAAAGGATTCACAGATTTACCAAAAAAATTAAGATTTAACAAAACTATAAGAATATAGTGATATGATATGTAGGAAGATGATTATTACTTAATTTTATTCTTTCATCAATCATATGGATTTTTACAATTTTTTACTAACTTCTCTTTATGTCAAGCCGGAATATTTGGAATAATTTTCCATTGCATAAAATGATTTACATCGAATCAAAACAAAACCCAGTTAAACGAATACTGGACGAATTATATTGTTCTATAACTTTTTTCATGAAACCAATAGCAATAATCTATGCAAGTAAAAGTGACGAGAAATTAATGGGGAAAATCTCATTAAAATTACTTTTCACAAGAAATAAATATGAAAAATTGATGAAAGATAATGCATGTTTACTTATGGCGTGAAAAATGTGGGAAGTAATTCGACAGAAATTTGTAATTTAGATATCTTTCCCAAGTAATTTGGATCATGCTTAAATGTATAAGCAAATATTCTTGCTTTATTTTATAAGCGTTGTAAATTTGCGATCAGTTATAAAATGTTTGTTTGAGTTAAGAAATAATTCCTATAATAAAGGTAATATTAATAATTTGCTCAGAAAATCTAAAAATTTTGCTCTTTTATTCAAAATTTTGTCCATTAATTTTTATACTTTTTATAAACAGAATATTAATCTCAAGTATGTTTCAATTATATTTATAAAGAAATGAAATTCCTCGCTGGAAAACGGACAATAACATATTTTGAGTAGTTCCATACACTAGAGTTATACGC
Source organism: Latrodectus geometricus (assembly GCA_026290005.1). Lineage (NCBI taxonomy): Eukaryota > Metazoa > Arthropoda > Arachnida > Araneae > Theridiidae > Latrodectus > Latrodectus geometricus. Next base: position 25,949 of record JAPDSC010111861.1, on the reverse strand, counting down.
AATGATCTATGTGTGATTTTTTCGATTTAAAACATAGAATACACTTGGAGACATTTCTGAAATGCAAAATGCATAACACTGTTCAACATTCCCTGAAAACTCTTATAAAAATAAGATTCAATGTGTTACGTAACATTTTTTGTTAAGGAACGTATATAATGGATTTGACTTTACTTTTTATCAGCTTTCTTAAAATTTAGTCAAAAATTGAATAGATATATTTATTGTTTTTTTATTATTCTAAATTCAGTATTCTGTTGAAATGTTTTTTTTTTTTTTCGAATTTTTAATTTAAATTTTGATTTGATTTAGAAAATTGCAGAACTGAAAATTTTTAATTATGTTTAGTTGCTATATAATGAGAGATTATAATAACGATAACATGAAGATTTAGATTTAGATTTACAACGCTTGAGGGGGAAAAAAAGAAAAAAGAAATTTAAAATTTAGAAAATTAATTAAAAGTTTTGTGGGAAGCCTATTCATGAATTAGTAAGTATTATTAGATAAATGTATGTGTGTGTGAGAAAGCCATTATTGTGAGCTAGTTATTTAACATGAAAAGATGTTTGGTGAATCAGCATTTGGTATTTTGGAAAGACTTAAGTTTAAACTCTAAACTTACGGAAATGGATTATTAAAATGAGTAATATAAATGTAAAAAATACGAATGTAGGAATAAAAATCAAGAAGTTAAATCACATTTAGGGTGAAAATTCCAAAAAGCTTCAGCAAAACTAAAACTGCAAAAGATGTCTATCTCTTTCTGAAAGAGCCATTTACAATCAAATAATTTAGGTGCACATTATGGTTGAATGCTGCGAGCTGGTTTTTCCTTTCGTAAGCCGGAGAAACTGTCAGAGTGAAAGTAAGCCAAGCATCAGCAATAAAAGAAATTTGACATGAGTCGTAATTTGCATTTGTAGGTGACCCCGACACACGCTGAAGGGTCAACGACCCCTGGCTGAAAGTCAGAGGAAAATATAAGGAAGGAAAAGAGTGAAAACCCTCTCTCTTCAACTGGTTAGTGAAATCCCACAGCCGGCCCAATGACCCACAAACTTTGTTTGACTCCCTCATGCGTTTTTCCACTTTGTTTGAATTTCCACCTTTTTCAGCGAACAACCCAGGTGGAATCTTTTTTCTTTCCAATTTTCTAATTCGTCTGTGGTTTTTTACAATTATTTGCTCAACACATTTTGCACGATTTTATTTTCTATTCTTTTTTTAATACCGATTAGGGAGCTTACTTTTACGGATGCCCATTCATTTTCTTCTATTTTTCCCTCTCTATATTTTGTTCCGGTAGTTGGCAACACACAAAATATGGAAAAGATATCGTGATTATTCCAGCGGTTGGCGCCAAATGGCGTGCAACAGCAGTGTTGAAAACATTTGTTTCTACACCCTTGGTGTAGTTGCAGATGACACGGATGATTACTTGTGTGTTGTGAGAGAATTGAAAAAATTACTAATTCAAAAGATGAAAATATATATAGATATATATCTGATTTCTTTATGCTTCAAATAAATGCTTGGAAGATTTGAAAAAGTATTATGTTCGTGATATCTTATGATTTAACTATAGTTAAGACTTGACTTCAAATGATATGTTTTTTACAAATTTAGCTCAACATTTTTTCCTATGCCTGTTTTATGTTCTAAAGAGACACAATATCAAATTATTTAAATTAAATTATAAGAATAAAAAATACCAAGTGCGCTTTCTAAAATATCATTGTCTAACTAGGAAGTTAAAAACCATGAACAGTTAAAATTAAAGGCAATTTAATCTCTTGAATAAAAAATGCACTCATATTTTAAAATAATGATCACATGCCTTTACAATTTGCTAAAAATATTGCAAATTTATTACACATAATATCTTAATTATAAATAAAAGATTTACGTGTGATTGACTACAAATTGAAGTACATTTAAGTTTGTGTGTGGATGTCACATTTATTATCACTTAACTCTTAAAAGTTTTATAACCAACTTGCAATATTAAATGAAGTTATCCAATATAAATCCTTCAATAAATGAATAACCATAACTACATAATTCTATTTAAGCCCAAAATTTTCATTTGAGAGTTACTTTAAAAAAAAAAAAAAATTTATTTTTCTTTTGATATATTATTTGCATATATGCTCTATAAAAGTAATATTCTAACGAATCGTTATGTATGTACGCACATAAAAAATATTATTAAACATCTCCTTTTGTTAAAATGCATAAACTTTTCTTTCAACTTATTTCAATAACATAAACTTTAATTAATTAAAATAAATAATAAGATTAATTTCATCTGAATCGCATACATGAATATTACAGAAAACAAGTAGAGAAAAGTCCAACATGTGCTGTTTTGCATGTGAGAGATAATTTTTGCTGACTTATTCAATTCCCAGAAACAAATTGAGGTTAATTTTGACTACAGTGTGATAAGTTTGTTACTTTAAACATAAACAATGTAAGCTTCTTAACAACAGGAAGCATTCTTTTCCCACGAACAGCAATGCATCATCATCATTTGTTGATATCAGACTTTGTAATAACGGCCGACCGAAGAAATTGCTTATGAAAGAAGAGTGAATAATTCCAATTCTTGTATTGTAATGCGATGATTTTGCAATAAGATGAAAATTTTTCATTGAGTATTATAAATATATTTTATCAGATAATCAAAACAGAAATATCTATTTCAAAATTTTTTGATTAGTGGTTATTTTCATGTTCATTTTTACTTACTCTCATTCCAAAGCCTCAATATTTAAGAGAAACTGTTTAATTATGAAAATAAAAATGGAAAGTAATCATGAATTGTCATTAATTTTGTACAACAAATAATATTTTGTTAATAATGTTAATTAATTAACTTAAATTAATTAACTTAAAATCTTATTATTAATCATATAAATAAAAAATCAAAATAATTAAAATGATCATTAAAATTCATCTTCAAATTTTTCTAATTTTTTATTCTTTCTAATAAGTTCTTACTTTCACTTTTATGCGTTTCATGAAAAAATGATGAAAATTAAATTTTAGTTGCTAGCCAGTGTAGCGTCGAATTAGCAACTATAGAATATAAGAATAAACAAAGTACTATAATTTTGTGTTTCAGAAATTAACTGAATTATTCTTCACAAAAGCGAGAGTGTATTTTATTTCAGGCAGTGATAAATTAGTGGTACTAAATTTTATTTACTTACAAATACTAAAAACACGTTAAGCGTATATAAATAAGTTTATAATCCATACCATTTACTTAATATTTTCTCTTCAAGGAGTGGGGAAAATAAATCTCATCTCGTGTGTAGACGTAGTTACTATCGATGATAGACGTGCATCAAAATGAAAAACTATTATTTTAATCGGAATTTAAAATTACAGCTAGTTTTACTGAATTCGCTTTGCTATTTCAACTCGTTAAATTGAACTGCAATTAATCAGCAATAAATTCATTTTAGAATATAAAATTTAGCAGCTCCAAATACTAACAAGCTTGATTGATATAATTTTTATTTTAAAAAGTATTTTAATTATAAAATATTTGGATGCAAATTTAACTTTCCAGAATTTTTTTTAATTCCTTTATTTTAAACTTCTTTTAAGACTTGTTATCAGATAATTGTTCAGTAATTATAAATCTTATTACATATATTTTATTTATGCGGGATAAAGCATTTAACTGTATATATATATTCAAAGGTTAAAATATATTTAATAATTTATTTTTCTTAAACTATGATGTTAATTGCGTACAGATACTTAATAATACGAGCAAGTTGGCCTCAAAGAGAAATTAAAAATTTTCAATGATTGATAAAATTTAGGCTATTAATTATTTTTACACAACATAATTTTTAGTCACATAAATAATTTTGGATGATGTAATTTATATTATTATAATATTTCTTTTGTTTTAGTCTTTAACTCTTAATGTATAATGCATTTCAAAATTTGTAAACAAAATATTCTGTTTTTAAAACCTTTTTATTAATATTTCCGGTTAAGGATGTTAAATTCTACAAAAAGTTTTTTGTAAATTGAATTTTTAATAAAATGTACGTTTCAGAGATATTTTTTCTGAAAATGGTCACTTACAGACGTTTTCAGATAGTTAAATTCCACCACTTAAATTTTTAAAATTTCTCATGTCCTATCTAAAAAAATATTTTTTAATAATCACAGCAATAAAATATTTTTCTTTTTATTAAGCCATTAAAATGGTACCAGAAGCATTAAGCCAGTAAAATGTACTTTTTTTAATGACACATTCATTACTTATTATGTTTTATTTTAAAAGATGGCAACACAATATCTCTTAGCAACCAGCAAAGAAAATTTGCAGATTTTTAGTTCTTTTTGCAATTACTGCAAAATTATTGTTCTTTTTTTTTAGATTACTTTTGTATTTAATATGAAATTTAAATTGATTTTTATTATATTTGCATTCATCGATTCAAATCCTGTTGTATTGCGCAGAATATAAATTAATTTAAGAGCTTATCAATGTCATTATTTAAAAACAAAAAATTTGTTAACTTTCTTTTGTGGAGAAGAATAAATATTTGTCTCCATCAAAAGTGGTTGAAGTTCAACTTCTATTAACTAAAATTAACTATTATTAAGCGAGAAATTTCTAAAAAAATGAATGTGTCTAACTAGTGAATAGGATTGATCAATTCTACTCGGGCATACAATTTTAAGTGTATACTTACCTATTACATAGGCACTGTACCAAGCCACTGTACAAAGGGACTCATGAACTGTTTGGACTGAAAACTAGAGTGCTAATCATTCATTATTACATGATGAATGATTAGCGATAAAGTAAAAAATGAATGGTTAGCGTTCTTTTTTCAATTCAACTGTTCATTATCTGTTCTTTCAAATTTAAATTTATTACCTCCCTTTGTGTTGACAGGAAATACTCCAAAAAACCATTTTTGGAGCAGACAACACAACAATCATAAAATATAATAGATAAGTATTTGATGTAGTTAGGCAAAACTACGTCCACAGTTGAGTTTCATGATCCGCATTCAATCGGGTTCAAGCAGGAGATTTTTGCCAGGTTATTCCATCCAATTATATCTTCGTTCTCAAGGACCACTGACCTATGATAAAAGAGTTACACAATTAAACAAATTAGAAGCATATAATTAAGCAAAATATGTGGAGTAAGAATACATTTTTTATTATTTTTTTTTATTAACAGGTTTTTCTATTAACAATTTATTAAACTAAAATTTCGAAATTAACAAAATATATTTATGAACACGTATTTCTAAAATAAAAGGTAGATAGTTTCGACAAACATATGAAACCATTGGCTCGGGAAATTTGACATCTTGACAAGCAATGATCCACTCTTTCGAAAGCAAGAAATAAAAAGTGTGATGAAAAAAAAGGAAATATGCCCAGAATGCGTACAGTTCCATAAATTTTGAAAAAGCAAGAAAATTAATAAGTTCGGAAAAAACATTCGTCAACTACATGAATTTATTAAATATGGAGCATAAATATGTTAGAGGGTCGGGATATATTCATAATCACTATTTATAGGTACTAGTGTTTGCCTCCTAACTTTTCTAGAAACGTGATGACTCTCTTGAACACTTGGTATGGTAAAAAAGCATTGCCTGACAAATGATGTATCAGTCACTAGTACAGTATTGGGTGTAAAGAAAAACATTTCACTTCTAATTGTTTCAAATCAAGATTTCTAGCGAGCTTGTTCCTCTGATGAGTATCTCCACTCGAAGAAAGTTTTTTGTAGGGATAAGAACATGTGGGAAATGCTTATGTACCTGCAACGATATGCTTCTCGGTACCTAGTTCGGAATTAAACTCGACCAGTTAGGCGGAAGCTGCTGTGTGGGAGAATTAGAATTTTTTTCATTGCTTTGAATTTAGTACAACTACGTAGAAATTTTCCTACCTTAAAATTAATCTAGTTATGAAATGCTATTAAAGATTATAATATCCAATATAAACTGTTGAAATATATTTTTTATAAAATATATTATAAAAAAAATATTTCAGAAATTCTTTTTTTTAAAAAAAATTAACAGTAAAGTTTACAATCTATTTTTCAACAACGATGATAAAAATGAGAAATATTGTTATCATATGTAATTTTAATTAAAAATTAAATTTTTATTTATTACATGCTTGGCAAATAAATTTTTTATTTAAAGCGGCAATAAAAAAAATCACTTTTTATCTTGAATTATAGTTCTCCTATCTCTCAGGAATACAAATGAATGTAGGCCAAAGTGTCAGATACCCCTCACCCCTATACTCTACCCCTTGTCTGCACCATTACACAGTAGGGAGTGAATTTATGGCTATTAAAAAATTTCCAAAGCCAAATTGAGGAACATAAGGGGATTACAACACTCCATCCGAAATACCGTTTGCTTTTAAATGGTGCCCTTCTCAATAATTGCACTGAAATTCATTTCAGGGAGCTGAGAGTCATTAAATTGGAGTGACCCGCCCCCCATCTGTGAAAAAGATCGATAATCCGTCAAATCAAAGGATCTCCTAACCTATATCCAAATAGACGAAAGAGCCTGAGTTATGCAGAAAAGAACTCCGTTGATAGAGTCGGTCGGACATTCACCGCATGTTATCGCTTGAAAAAAATAAACGAAAGAAAATATTTTTTGATAAATATTCTTTTATGCTTGCACTCATCCATAAATAATAATTATTTTTATAATCTGCTGGTATAATAATTTTTTAATTTTTAAAAAACACTTAACTTTTTAATTGATAAATTTAAATTTCTTTAAGAAAATAAGATAAATATTTTGCAAATGAAAAATTAACACTGATTTAAATATAAAAAAAATTGATTTTATAACAGACAACTTCAATTTAATTATTTTCATTAAATATATATATATATATATATATATATATATATATATATATATATTTGTCTTTGAATTTTACGAAATAAGAAATGCTTTTTTTTTTCTTTCTTTATGCTATTATTTTTAAAATCAGAAAAAAAAATTCAACATTTTTTCAAAAGTAAATTTCTGCGACGTATAAATAATAAACGGAAAAAGTAATAAATCATTGTTTTGTTTTTTATTTGTTTAGTATAATTTGATATTCAGTTTTTATTGTGTTTCTTACTTTAATAGAGCTATATTTAGTTTGTTCACTTTTACTTTTGTAGCTTCAACCATAAAAAATACTGTTTATATGAACTCTTTGGCAGAAGTCTTTTAACTTGCCTTAATATGCGCTTCTTTTCACAATTAGTTAAATTATAAGAAATAATTTCTTAACTTGTTGCAGTCAGTAAATATTTCAGTTCTAATTCCTGTACAAAAACTATTTAAACTACATTTGATATTTTCATTTATTTGCCTTTAACTTTCATCAATTAATTATCGATTATTATCATAAAAAACTACCATTAAGATTTTGAAGTTTTTATCAATACCTATTTATTATTTTAACACTTTTTAAGTCTGTAAACCGCATGCGATTGCCTCTTCATTATAAATACGTTTGTGAAACTTCAGTTTTAGTTGTTTACCTCTTGTTTCCTTTTATTTTATGTTAATTTTTAACGCCTTTATTTCTTTTTCATTAGTTTTAAGGCGTTGAAAACAATTTGTTTGAATAATGTTTATTGAAAATTGAGTAATGTTTATTTAAAACAAAATTTTTATTTTTTTAAGGAACATTGGAATAAAATTATTTTTTTCTGCACAAAATTGTCAAATGATATAAAATTTTCAAACTAAAAATTATATAAGCATTGTTACAGCAAGGACCACTTTGATGAGTTAGAGTTCATTAACTCCAATGACTGATAACATTTCTTAAACTATACTGTGAGCTAATAAAATTATTAGTTTTGATCATCATCAAATTTTAAAACTGATATTAATGGGAAGAGAACACCAAATTTTAATGCCATACTCACTCAATAGCTAGCATTTTAACCATATTTCATGCCTTAAATATTGGATTGCTGCTTTTTGTAATTTGTTAACACTGTTGATACAAAAAATTCACTTTTTTAAAAAAAAGTTAAGTTAAATATTAGCTACATTAATTAAATGACTGTTCTAAAATGCTTCTAAACAGCTGAATATCATTAAATTGACTTAAAATAATGACATTTAGAGCTATGTCGTTATTTCTATAGTTTTTTTTTATATTCTTCATTGTCATGACAAATTTTATTCGTCAATATTTTGCTGTTAAGATTATGAATATTTTATAATTAGCCTGTTCAGAAAATAGGTAAAAAATAAAACTTGCTTCGACTATGCAGTGACTACTAAAGTATTTTCCTGTTTGTAATCCGCGGATTAAAATTAAAAAAAAGTTAGAAACTTGTTGTGCGTATTGTACACCGTTGCGAATAATATGATAAAAACAATTTTCATCAGAAAAGATTACGAGAAAGTTTTGAAGGAAATATTTTTTATGTTTGCAAATATAAAAAATAACAGGTGACGCCACGATACGGCTGGCTTATTTTAGCTATAATCAGCTTTGTCTAATTACGTTCAAGAATGAATTCGGTTCATCGGAAAGATATTACAGTTGCTATTATCTAACATCATTTCACATTTTGTCTTGACGTGAGCTCATTCTGAAAATAGTCAAATTCGTATATCATCATATGAAAGCGAAAACGTTTAAGTTAAGTTTAATGTGATTGCTAAAAAATAGAATGATGACAAACGTGTTAATGTGAAGTGGAAAATAAAGTATGCGTGGTACAAAAGAATAATGTACTCAATTCGCAGTTCGAAAAATATCCATTACTTTCATTTAATTATTAACGAAGCAAATATATTTTATTATCAAAATAAATCTAACATAGTTTTAAAAGTATTTAAAAACTAAAAATCGAGTTTTATTAAAATCCTCTCGGATTTATGGTTTTTAAGCGATCTCATGTTTCAATTTTAGTTTATCGTACTATGCTATGAGGTTGATTCAAAGAAATCTTTTTCATTATAAGTATTTTTTCTGTATAATTTGTTATACTTTTTAACCATAATGTGCATTTTTTTATTTTATATATACATATTTTTTATTTTATGTATATTTATTTTGTATATATGTTTGATATTTACCAGCACTTTCGACTGCTCGCCGAAAAAAATTGCCGCGGATTACACGCTACTGTGGATTATACATAGGAAAATACGATTCATTAATATAGCAAGATAATTTTCCCTTTAATAAATTCTTACATTCGAATATTTTTATAAAATGTCAAACTTTCTATTTTGTAGATTTGGTAAAATTTTGTTTAATTTAGGATTTCTTTTTAATACACAAATAATGTTTTTATGGTCTTTTAGAATAGGGATTTAAAATTATATATAGTGTAAACTTTGATGAATTTTTACCAAATATAGGTGAAAGTCGAGAAAATTTATTAATAATGTACAAATGTACACAGCTATGAATATATATATATAT
>JAPDSC010111861.1:0-16363 GCA_026290005.1 Latrodectus geometricus | reverse complement strand
TATATATATATATATATATATATATATAATTATTAAATAAAATTGTATCTCTGATTGTCGATGTTTCATTTTTGTTTGAAATTTATACAGCTCTATACCCACTTGACAGATTCGTAAAAACTTAGAATACGTATTCTTCAATAGCTAAAGAAATTTATAATAAAAATCATTAAAAGTTACCCATCCATTCAAGAAAAATGGAAACAAAAATGTGCATGTTATGTAATAACTGAAAACCTGTATCAAATTAAACTTTTACATACATTGCTTACTATTTAGAAATCTTAATCATGTTTATAAAATGTTCCCACAAAATGTGACAATGTTTCTGCAAAATGTTTCAAATTCCTGAAAAATGTGACAACGTTTTTGTATTCCAGATGACTTGGTGGATTACTTTGAAGAATTAATTGACTGAGTTTATAGCTAAGCTTCGTGATAAATTCAAATTTCTAAATCACTTATGTTAAATTTCATATAATTTAATGAGGGAAATCAGTAATCCATTGGTAATGAGAAAAGGGCTAGATAAAAATTTTAAGAGTTGAATCCTAGAATTCCTTTGAGTGATTCTTAACTGTAATCAATAATACCCGAAACCAAGTGTTATCTTTAAGATTGCAAACGCAAAAAACTGTCTATGTGAGGAAGTTACTGTCACTTTAAAAGAGGGCTGCTACTGTAACGCATCTTACAAAAAATGAGTAATATACCTAAAACAAAATTTTCTATAAATTGGAATGAAAAATATAATATTAAAAAGTCAGTGGTATTGAAAATTGTCGGAATGGCAGTGGAGCGATAGTCCTTTTATGCAGAACTCTCTCTGTCAGTTCTCTCCACTTTATGTCCATCCACTTAGAGGGATCCCCAGAGAGGCTAGATCTCCATCAATAACCATTGGTGTTCAATCGTTGTATTACTCCACGGGATAGGTAATAGCCCATCATTCTCAATTGACTAGATGTGGGGCCCCACGTTTTTCTTTTTCTCAACCATTGTTATGCTGATTCGAATCTTGGAATAAGAGAGTAACTTTTATAAATGCTTTCTTTCACACAGGGTAGCCTCTGCCTCCAGTATTCACAAAATAAAAAAAAAAGAAAGATTTCCATTAAATGTAGGCTATAGCGATTGGGGAATGGTTTTGGTTTCGTAAAAAATAGCTTCGCGTTAAATTGTTAGGTCGAATCAAGTAATACGATAGGCGTGGAAGAGTCTACTTGTGGAAAGTAAACTTTAAAAAAAGACTTTCATATTTTATTTAGTTTTATCGTTATATTTTGTTTCTTAAGTATACATTGGGTTTGATTGAAATGCTTAATTATTGCACTAACGCAAAAGATTCGACTATAAATAAAATCTAAATGTATAAACGTTTATAAAAGAGAATATTTCATGATATTTGTCATGATAGACTTGTAAATTCATTTTCGTCTTTTCTAATGTAAATTATGTAAAAGTAATATTATTTATTACGCATTGCTCATAGTTGAGAATAAATAGTTGTATTATTGTAATATTTCTTTTTAAAGAGAAAATTTACATCTTTTTCTATCGTTTGTTGTGCAAAATATCAATTTAAAATTTTATCTTTGTAAGTATAAAATCTTAACACTCGTAATGAAAATCAATATAATATTTTCCATAAATTCAGTGATATTATTTAAATATTTCGAAGTATTTAAATTTTATCCCTATGAAATTTATAAAATCATTAAAAGTTGTTATACTTTGAAGTAGCAAAAATGTTCTAAAATACGAGGGTCAGTCAAAAAGTTAGTTGTACTGCTCAAGAAAACGAAACAGGATAAAAATTTTACAACAACTTTATTGGTGTCTTAAAGTTATATTTAAAATTTACTTTTCAACGTTAACATCTTCGTTACTTAAGCATTTGTCTAGGCGTGGTACAATTTTTTCGATACTTTCTGCAAAGAAACCCCATGCAATATCCGATAACTATTGTAGGGCAGCTGCTTTCTCTTTGGCATCCGAATGGTACCATCGCTTTTAAAGTTCTTGTTTCATGGAACCAGGCACACATGAAGTCAGGAGGTGAAAGGCGTGGCTATAAGAAGGATGATTCCACACATCCAACCAAAAGTTTTTCAGAAGTTTGCACGTATGTTTCATTGAATGCAGTCTTGCATTGTCATGCAGGAGCACAATGCCTTTCAACAGTTTGCCTGGTCTTTAAGTGATTTTCGCATCTTTTTAGTATTTCACAATAAAAAGCTGCATTAATTATGGCATCATTTGTTCAGCAATTTTGAAACACCTAAATTTAAAATACATTTTAGAAGCTATAAGTTTTCTTCATTTAAATTTTCAAATATTTATTTGATTTTTAATATGAATGTCGCAAGTTATTTAACGAATTATTAGCGGGCTACCTATAATAAATTTTGAGAAATACTCTATGTTTACAAAAAAGATCAGGAGAGGGGCATGGCGATAGATGTCAGCAATTTTCTCTCAGGATTCGCATTCAGAGTTGAAAAAAGAAAAAGAGAAATAGTAAGACACTAACTAAGCATACTTGGTGATAATTTAGAAGGATTATTGCATATATAGTTGATTATATTGTTTATAAGTTTGGGACTACTACACATATAGAAAATGACATCAAATAACAAATGTTGTCATTTGATCTTTTCTCTATATAAATTATGATATGGTTAAAATTATTTTATTTAGTATTACTTATTTGAATTGAATAAATTAGTTGGGAAGATTATTTGTTGCACAACATGGAAAGTATGTGAATACAATTGATATAGCATTAAATTACCAAGAAATTGAAATCGATTTTACAAAATCAGTAGTCTTAAGAGTATAATCATGAATTTGACTCTAGAAACATCGAAAAAAGAATTTTTCCCCCTCCATCACTACACCATCATTTTTTAATCTCGCCGAAATTGTCAGACGATCGTTTTTCCTCATTTAATTTCAGCGAGACACCCCCTATTTCCGACCTCTGTTTTATAGACATCATCCTTATAATTATCCAACCCTTAAAGGGCCCCTCCATTCACTGTTTCAGCTCTGCAGGCCGTGATATAACCACCGAAAAATAAAATATAAATGAACGACGAAGGGAAAAAAACGGTCATAGAACGGTCGGTTCTCCATCACAAAAAAAAGGTCTGAAGCGTGATTCGCGCGCAATGTGGCGTGTCAAACCACTTCATGTAAAGCCGCGTAATATCATGGATAATCTCACACCCCATCCAGGGGCCCACCACCGGGCGGCCCTAAAATTCTCCTTTGTCCGAGCCCCGCCAACCGTGCACCAGTTCACGCCGTCGCCAGTACGCCAATACTGGACTCACGTCATTTCATTATCTTTTGTTATGCTTGCAATCCTAATATCATACGTGTTAAGGCCTCTGGCCATAAAGGTACACATGAGAAATAAAGTAGGAAGTATGTTCACCTTTAGCGATTTAGGCATATGTTATTTAGGAAAAGTAAGAAAAGAAGATATTTCAGCTAGAGGTAAAAAGGTTGGAATCTTTTTTCATGCTGTGAGCAAATATTGATTGTATGAAATGAAAAACGATTCACTAAATCGACAGATTTCCTCAAAATGCCATTTTCTTAACACTACAAATACTAAACTTAAGTATATGTATCAAATAAAAACACGTATATATAAGCTACCTATATGTTATTTTTATACATAGTTAAAGTCTACATTGATAGAGACACCGCACTCTTAAAAATAAAAATTTCCTTTGCAAAATTTGTAATAAGTGTATGGAAATCGGAGAAAACATGATCATCTACAGTGAGATTAAAAAATGTTGAAATTATATCTCCAGATGAAGATATTATACAATGAGAAAAGTGTGTTTGAAGACCTAACGGATTTGAACTTTAATTTCTGAATTAAGTCAATAATTTTTTATACTATAGTATAAGCATTATAAGATCTCATTTTAGTGGGTAAATGTAAGTATTATATTTGTGATCGTAAATATTAATCAGACTTTTTCACCAATAATTTATTTCTAAATTATATTTTCCTTTCATACATTTTTCTTATGAGATATATTACTTGTTATCAGACATGGGTCAGGATTCAGCAATACCCATGTTCATGGTGATGCCATTCACAAATAAACTTAGTGATGATGTGGTCTTTCTGATTAATTTATTAAGCTATGTCACTTTCAAATGAAGCGCTTAGAGCTCATAGTGTCTTATTAGTGGTAGGTCCGTGCGTTGAGGATGTTTCCAGTAATCTATGAAGTCCGGAGTCCTTTCGCTGGTGTGGCATGAATATGGAGAGGAGGATGACGCTTCAGGTGTGACCATGTCACCTGACCGTGATTCAAAATTACTAGGAGCCTAGTGATGGGAACGTATTCGAAACCTGTTAACCTTAAGGTACAGTCCGGGGCTCATCTGCACTGCTATGTTTGTATGTATTAGTGGCAGAACACCACTCTTCAACTCGAAAGATCGTGTGGTCAATTCAAGCCAATGTGGAAGTAATCAATGGTAGACATATTTTGTGTTTTTAGCTTTTGCACCCACACGTTTCTGTCTGAATGGATGCTTGGAAGTTAACCAGGTTTCTTCCCTCGCGACACGTGAATAACACCCATTATCGATGAAAAGTTCTCCTAGAAGACAATTTATGAGGTAGATATTAAAATAACTTATAATAGCCTTCTGCCGTTAGGCGGTTCATTACGCGGTGTCGAAAAATGCACACCGTTTATGCTGATGGGCGCTTTCTTTCGGAAATTAAAATTTTTACTTAATAATTATTTACTTAATAAAATATTTCCGTAAATTTTAACTGTTTTAATTACTTTTAATCGACTAGATTATATAAATTTGGAGATAAAATTCTAAGATGCAAATTATTTTTTAAAAATAGTTATAAGGTATGTGTATTGAAAAAGGACAGCAGAAAGAAACAGCATTATGCCCAAAAATGTTCTTTAAAACTCACACACACCCTTCATTATGATTTATTCTAATATTTAATGAAGAATTTTCAGCATATATTTTACTTCTCTATCGTTAAATATGCTTAAGTTCTAAACAGAACAATCTAAAGCTCAGATAAAACGTGTTTCTCAAACCACTTGCTTTCATACAGGAGCAAATATTGCGTTTAGTAGATGTTATAAAAATATTACGTTTCCAAATATTTTGCGTTAAAATGACATTTTTTTCATTATATCTTTTCCTGTGAGCCATAAGAGCACAGTATTTAATTTCATAGGAATTGAGTAAAACGCAGTATGAAGAGAATAAATAGTAAATCTGAATTTTTTTTTTATTCTTTTCTGAGTCACATTCGTATACAAAATTGTAGATAAAAAATACTATTGTCGCTGGATGTGTATTTAATTTATTTCTCTAATAAATTAATTACATAGAAAAGAAGAGAAAAGGAAACTATTATATAATTCTGTTTCTATCTAACTACAAAATATGATTGTTTTTATAATTATTGAAAATTTTTCCTTATGAAAATAAGTATTTGAGTATCTTGAAATAATATTAGTGGAAAGAGGATACGACAGTGGAACCCACAAAATGGACTTACATGGGAAGAAAAATTGTGGCTGCTTTTGTAAAACAAGAATATGGTGGTCATTATTGCTTTTTGTATGTTGAATATGAAACACGCCAAATAAATATATTTGGGAAATAGTCAACATAAATGAGAATAACAATAATAAAAATGGATGACATTTGTCACGCAGCCATTGGGTAACAAGCTATTTTACTTTTCCATAAATGTGGCCTTTCGACAGATATTAAATTTTTTAAAAAAATAACTACATACTCACGTTAACTTTTGTCATAAATTTTACTTCGAAAAACTTTTGGTGTATGCAAATTTTAGAGTTAAAACTATTTCCTGTTTTAAAGATTATTAAGTATATTTAGAGATTTTTATAAAACAAATATATATGTATTTTCAAATGAAATTTTTTGAGCTTAGCCTTTCTATAATAATAAACAAGAAGTCAACACCTCTTCTCAAAATATAAAGGTTCCTTTAATAACATTCACGTAACATAATAACATTCACGTAGGCCAACAATCCGAAATTTTTAGCAACGATATAACTGAGCAAATTCCGTCGACTTTTTTTTATTAAATAAATACCGTCAAAACTTTAAAATAGAATTGAAATATATTACAACAGTCGCTAGAAATAAATCTTATAGATTAACAAATTAAATGAATAATAAATTGTGTAACTTTTTTTATTTAAGATTCTACATTTTAGAATCCAATCTAATAAAAATGCGCGAATAAATTTCTCTATAGGCACAATAATTTACTAGGTACACGCAAGTATTCGATTAAAATTATTCTTTACAATCAATCGATTGCTTTCAGTACTTTTTTTTGTATCAGTTTTTCTTCTTTCATCCTGTTACAGGACATTTACAATTTATTTTTATCGTATCCTGATCTAACAATTCAGTTAAAAAGGATATTGGATAAATTGAAGGTGGTGTTGAGCTATCTATTGGTCGTGTCGTAGAAAAGTGAATGGTTATACATCAGCATAATGAAAGCGATCTGTTTACGAGGACTGCGCAACTTTGAAAGAAGCGAGTATCGGATTATATGTTTATACTTTCAAATGTGGAATGCAATTTATTTTGCCTCGTAACTGAATATACTGGTTGACGTAAATGGATAAATGTGATTTCTGATCACTGTCGAGAATTCATCGAGCGTAATCGAGCGCTATTGCAAAAATACATTGGGTGTCATTAACTTCGCGTCATGTATATTTTTATAGAAAACAGCTCATGCAAACAATGCATTTATTGCATTGATTTATCCTTACATAATAGGCTTAGAAATTTGATTATATACGTTGGATTTTAATGCGAAATGTTGGATTTTGCTTATTCGAAAATCATTGTGTTTGCTTGAAATTAATAACAATAAAAATACATATTTGCCTTTTTTATTAAATAATCGAAATTAGTGATAGTTTTATTATTATTTTTAACTAATTGAAGTGTAAATATGTAACTGATTAATTAAATAAGAAATTAATTATGGGAATTATAAAGAATTTTGATTTGTTTGTGTATTTCAGTTTGAGAAAAATGCAAATTCTTTTAGTAATTAATTACTTCCTTTAAGGGAAAATACAAGCAAAATAGATAAAATAAATTTATCATTATATTATTCCTTATTAAATGTCTTTAACATTGTTTCATGAAATTATATGAAATTTCAACTATAAAGAATCCTCACAGGAATGTATATGTCATTTGTTTTTATACGAAATTCACTTAAGACTGTTTTACCATTAAAACAGCTTATAAAACAAAGATACTAACAATCATTTTTTTATCAGCCTTCTGAAAGTATGAGGCACATTTAATAGATGGAGCCACAAACTTTAATAAACTGCGCCACAGACTATTCTCTGCTGAATTCCGAATATTGTATATATTTAAGGAATAATTTGGGTAAGTTTATACAAAAGCAAAATTATAAGAACTTTAAGTAACAGGCTATTTCTAAAAATTTAGGAAATGTAGGTTCATAGCATAGTGAGATAGAAACAATTTAGCAATTAACTTTTATATTTTTGTTTCTAATTCAATGCAGTTTGTGCATGTTGATAGTAATCAACATGTACAAACTGCATATATGTATACGTGAAATCAAACAGAGTATTGTCATTTTCAAATTTGTTAAAATAATATATTTGTCATGCTACAATAATATAAAATTAAGCAATGAACCCAGGGTTTCCCAGCATAACCAATTATCTTATGAAAACATAATTTTAAATTCGTAAATTATAAGTAATGAAATTTCAAAAATTATATAAAATGTTCATTTAAGTAATAATATTATTTTTATGTCTAACTTTAATTAAAATTTACTTGAAATAAAAGTCATTCTCTCTACCTAATAATTTGTCTGCGTGTGTGTGAAGGAGGCATAAGAATTAAGATCACAGAAAAAAAACAAATGTTATTATAGAATGCATATAGACATCATGCACATTCTTCTATGGACAATTTTTTTTCTTTTTTTTTGTATACATTTTGTAGCATACACTTAGAATAAATTGTAAAATAATTATCCTCTCATTTTTACCGAAAAAAAAATCGAGACAGCTTTTTAATAGCTTTCATATTGTATTTTAAAAAGAATTAAAAATTTTTTTGGGAAAAATTATCAAAAAATAATAATTTTTTGTAATATTTATAAAACAAAATAGCATTTAATTTCAAAATCATCATCTCAGTTGAAATTTTAAATTAGAGTTTTTTTCCTTTATAACGTGCATAAGATAAACAAGAAAGTTCTTGTCATTTTTAAAGGCCCAAAAGAACATGGCTTACAGTAAATGTAGACTATTGTTAGTCCTCCAAGTAATCACCATTGACTTTCAGCATCTTCTGCCAACGTGTCTCCAGTTGTGCGATCCATTTATCCCTTTGCTGTAAAATTCGGAATAAAGAAGTCTGTGAGTGCTTGACGCAAATCTGCTTTTCTGGTGAAGGATATTCCACGAAGATGATTGTCCGAAGAATAGAAGAGGTTGTAATGGCACAAGGTCGGGTGAGTAAGGATAATGACACAAAATTCTCCCAACCAAGTCTCTGTATGGTATTCCTGAGGCTACCCACGAGACAGGCAGCCTCGTGTTATCGGCCAAGAACTGTAATTCCTTGCTAGTAGCCTTTGCTGGCTCCTTCTGTTGCAATGCCTGTGGCATACGCTCCAATTGCTGCGAGAACAGATCCGCAGTGACAGTTTAGCCCGTTGGTAGCACAGTTCATAGTGAATCACTAGCCTCTTCAATGGTAAATCATAATCTTGCATGGTGTGGACACAAAGGGACAAATCTCCCAACCCGAATTTGTGAAACTAATCCTTACGTACGTTCATTCACACCAATATCCCCAAACGGTTGACACATTCGGCTACTTGTTGCAGCAACTGATAAGCACACTTTGAAGTCGTAAAGCAAACAATACCGTAAGAGCAACTTTCCCTTCGCTACTGTACGAGTTACGATTGATGAATTTGCGCGGTGGACCCGCTTTTATAACGATTGCTATTCCAATTCTCGACTGACCCGTGTTACAAGCACGTTATACACTAGTTTTTATACCTATTCTCCCTTCATTCAATGGTACAGCGAAAACGGAAAGAACATTCTTGTTTACCTTGTAAGTTCTTACATTGCTTGCAAATATTTTGATATGCAAGAATATTTTAAAGCTTCTGTATACCAAATTGAATATACGAAAATGTGAACATATCTTTCCATTGTAAATATCTGCTTTATTATGGCATTACATTTGCAGATTATAGTTTAGTATTGATTTATTATTAACAATTCATGTAAAGATGCATTGATGAACCATAGTTTTAATATCTTGCTCAAAATTGCAGAATTTCTTAAACTGAGATAAAAATATAATGTTTTATAATAATGATATATGACAAAACAAACCAATAATTAAATATTTTATATTTTCTCCTTTTTATATCTTAAAAGCAATAACCGAATGCGCTGATCACTTAGTAACTAATAAATTTTCCTGTCAATATTTATTAAAGTAAACATCTTAGTCACAGAATAAAATCTAATTACTTAAAAATTGAACAAAATGACCGATTGCATCATATTAAGACTTTTTTTTGTCACAATGTAGCGTTATATTGTTTATTTCTGACTCTACTTCATATATATTTATTTAACTTTTTAAGAAATTCAAAATTTCCTAGCTTAACAAAAATCTATTATTTATTTTTATTATAATAAGAATTCTCATTTATTTTCTTCTAAAATTAGAATATATATTTATGTTAGTGATATCCATTACTAAATTAATTTTATAATTTTGCGCATTTTAAAAAACGATCCATAGAATTTTGATGATTTTGTCATAGATTTTACTGGAACTAATGAATAAGTAGTGATAGATTTTCAGTTTGAATCAAAAAATATACATATTTTCAATCAATATATTTTTCACTTTTAATTTCTGTTTGATTCTTGAACGAATTAAAGTCTAACTAATCTTTAAAAAAATGCTTATACATAATTGCAGTATAAAGAACAAACTAGGTCAAAAATATAACATATTAATAATGATCTAATCATCAATGAATGTATTTTGATTAATTTCTTCAAAACGATATCTAACTTTAAGAAAGATTTTTTACTAAACACAAAGACGTAATCTTCATTGTAGAACGAGAGAAAGACCCGACATCTGTAAGAAATGACCTAAAACACTCCAGCTAGCAAGTTTAATACTTCTTGATAAAAAATAAGAATAGAATTTACACATTTAAAAAATATAGAAAAAGCGTATTAAATGTCAAACAGAAAGAAGTTATTCTTTGAAATTTACATTCAAAGAGATAGCAAAGCTATTATCTACAGTAAAAATCACAAATAAAAAAATCCCTATTTCGAACTTCCATGGAATGAAAATTAAATTTTATAACTCCCATAAAATGTTACAAAGTTTCAAGTTAACAGCAGGTTTCTAGAACGTGCTTGATTTAAAAAAGCATGTTCTATTTCATAATTTTTGTTGAGAATGCAAATTAGAGAAAGAGAGGAAAGAAATAGCATTAAAGCCAAAAGAAAGGTTGCCAAAAGAAAGGACTCCCAAACTTTCGATGTTGGTATAAAGAACCGTGAGAACCACCAATTCTTTATCTGCCTCGTTGACGGGTAGGTAGGGGATGGAAGTAAACATCTCTCCCTCCCTCATCACTCCCACCAAATTTAAAGCCACTGCTTGAGCTATTTTTGGAACACCATCTACGTTCGGGAGGTTTGTTGTTGGAAAGTGGTTCTGGTTTTTGGCTATCTTCCTGCCTTCGTGAACGAGCGTGTGCCAGTGTTTTGTTTGCTATTTTTTGGTCTCCCTCGGGGTTTGAGGAGATTGGTGTGAGGTCAATGGAACCATTAGAATCTGCTTCAAAATTGTTTTGCTTCACCGAAATGAGGGACTTGTGAAAATCCTGACAAAATTTAGTATGTGGATAATAACTTTGTACAGTGAATGAGCATTAAAGATAAACATATTGAAGACAAAAAGACTGATAGGCATACGAACTTAACCTAAACCTGAAGTAAAATATATCAGAAAAAATATAATTTATTACTTTTCTTAGAAAAGTAGCTATAACATCCGATTTATATATTTTTTTATTGATAACGAAGTGGTATGTGATGTGTTGTAATATCTATTCATATCCTCAACCAGTACAGTAAAATTTATACCAAAAATTTGAAATAAAGATTAGTGAGATAATTTTTTTTCTGTAATATATGGACTAAATGAAGCATAAGTACTAATTATCGAAATTACAAACAAACTGAGGAGTAAATTGTAAATTAATTATACAATTTACTTTTCAATTTGTTTGTAATTGTGAAATTTCAAGTGTAAGCGGTCTCTAGGCGAAAGAAATAGAATTAATGGGGGAAAGTGACATTACGTTGAAAATAATTTAGATGAAATTTTCTTAACAATAATAACAAAAACGAAAAAGAAAGTGTAAATCAAACAAATAAATAAATACTATTTAGGAGTTAAATTTAAGAGTTAAGAAATACTTAACTCTTAAACTACTCTCCAGCAAAACAAAATGTTAGAAATAAGAAAACGAACTACAAAAGTTTTAATAGTCTCAATTATACATTGCTCAAAAAATTACTCGTGTACATAGAATTAACAAATTACGCAAATACATCAGTAATGAGCGTCTAATAAAGTATTCATAATTTAAAACATAAAAATATATGTATGCAAATCTGTGTTTACAAATGCAAAAACCATGTCTAAAAAGCTGGGTTTTTTTCAATTAATTTAATTATTAATTTAAGCTTGATTGTTATTTATTTTCTTATTTATAATTTTTTATGGAATAGGCGATTGATAACTTGATCTACTATCCATTACTTGTCGTATAAGCAAGGGGCTTGAAACTAGTTCAGCTCAAAGAAATGCAGTGGATGCTGTGGAAGTATGTATTGAGTATGTATTGTATTGTGTGAAGTATCACTGAGTATATTTCCAGACTGGGAAATCAATAACAAGAGATAGTGAAAACTAAGCGTGTCAATCAGGTCAAGCTGCCATAGAAAATGACACTGGTGTCACAAAATGACAATGACACTCCTCAACATCTCGTCAAAACAGAGCAGAGATTTCTACTCAGCTGAAATCACGACAACAGAATGAAGAAATGTAAGCCAAAGAATCCAAAATGATTCATATAATTAAATTTTGACCAATAGTCTGTATTTAATTGATTTCAAGATACAGTATGGACTTAAAGAAGTACACTGCTGAACATCAAGTTTGGGTACTCAGTGGTTAAAGTCACAAGTATTGTTTACTGAAGATTCCTTTGAAATACTAAGCATCATCAGGAATTCTTTTCTGTTATGTTTTGGCTTAGAAAGAAAGGAATTTTAAAACAATATCACATTCGTTCAAAAATTATCACTTTATAAAGAGATAGGATCATGGTGTGGTTGTCAGTTTAAGTGGACTATGGATTTGCATAGCGTTCAGAAGAGGAAATTAACAACTTAAAATTAGCAGACAGGATACTGAGAGTTCATAGCCTGAAGACATTGGTGAAAACATTGCATGACAATACTAGACATCATACAATTGTTGTCTTGGGAGGAACATGCTTGAAACTGAAGCAATGCAACGTAAGAAGTAGCTTGCATGCTTTCCTAATGTAATTTAAAGCATACTGTGCGTCATAATTCGAGAACGCATTATTATGAAATCAAGATTCTTTCATTCCCAGAACAGGGAAATTCCTTTTCTTCAGGAATGGCCAAAGAGTTACCGATAACTTCATCGCAAGTACAGAAACAAATGTGCCGCATTTACAGTTGGTTGAAAAGATTATACGCCATAGTTAACATTTGGCATCACTACCAATCTTGCGTTTTTTCCGCCTCATTTATATGTAAATAAATTGTTATCCCCCCTCCCCCGAAACTTCTTATCATTCAATTTTATCTTCTATCGTTCCAAAGAATCAAGATTCTCATAAATAATTTTTTACGACTTTTTGTATTCGTTGCATTTTTTTGACACCGCACTCTTCATTTTATACACGTTCATACACGGCTGTTGTGAAGGAATTATTTTCGTTTTTGTGGTTAGGCTCCTAATTTTTCTTAACAATTTAAGAAACTTTTTTCATTTGCTTCCTTTAACTGAAATGTTAATAGCTATAAAAATATTATTCAGATATTTAGTTTTCAATCTTTACAAAAATATTTTTAATAGTAACGTATGAAATGGAACTGAAGAAGTGTTACTGTTCAAGTGGCATCAATCAAGTTATTGGTTAAACATATAAGTCAGTGAGTTTAGGATAAATAATTTAGAAAATTTGATAATGATGTTACGAAATGGCTGATAAAGAAAATTCGCTTAGATGTATTGAAATTTCAATCGTCAAATAACGGGAAAATTGTGTAATCTAGTCCTTTATTAAACTTGTCAAGTGGTTATTTTTTTATATTAATATAGTATGCAAAACATAGAACTGATGATTTTAATTTCTATAATTCTTTAAGAAATTGGGTAGCCATCTGGGAAGATTTGATGGTTATAAATGATATTAATAATCTAAAAAAATTTCAATTATTTTTAAATATAATGTGATTTCATGAGGATGACTATTCTAATGAATCCAGATTCTTTGAATAAATAAGAAAAGAATACACAAAAGTTTATATCACAAAGCTTACACTAAGCTATTCCATTAATTTATTTACACATAAGATTTTATTAAATTTTATATGTGAGTTGTTAATTATATAATTTGTTTAACTAAAAGATTTAATGGTAATAATAATAATGCACGAATCTGAATCTGTTATTTGATTTATAATAATGTGGGATGTAGAGTTTAGCAATTTCTTGATTAATATGATTAAGTATGTTTTTGTAATGTAATGATTTCTAAAATCAAAAGTGTCAAAACTCTTTAAGATTAAAACATTTTTGAAAATGATTTGTGAACTATTTTCAATAATTCATTGCTTATTTATATTAGAAATTATCTTTTATAAAATTTTTACGATTAAAAAATAACTGATTTTTCATTGATCTACTAATTAATAATAAATAAATTTAAATTTATAAGAGAGTTATGAAAAATGTTTGGATAAAATGTGCTGTATATATATATTTATATGTTTCACCATTTTAATTTATTTTAATAATATAAAATATATTTTGTTTTTACTCAATTATGATGATTAATTTCTGGCAATATAAGTGAAAATGCAAACATTACAAGTAAAAATGTTGCTCTGTATAGCTGTTATAATGATAAAATTATTTTGTAATTTTATAATTTCGTGAAAAAATGAATTTTTTATTACTTAGTTTCAGATACTTTTGTCTAGAGACACGTGATTCGTTTCGTATTATGCGATATATATATATATATATATATATATATATATATAGTAATCCATATTTCTTTGTTGATTTATCTTCCAAAAAATGTAAATCTTTATTATTGGAAACAAATAATGCAGCTTAGAGTCATGTATGTTAAATCCAATATTTTATTATTTATTTACACGTTGAGAGAGTGTGAATGAATATATATTTATGATTATGCTAATGTGTTACTCATACATAAGTATTTCTAATCTGTTCGGAAGTTATAACCTAGCATTTAGAACATTTTATGTGATTGGGCAAATTTTGTTCCTAACAGCAAACCAATCGATATTTGGAATTTTTTACTTATTTGGGTTATTTCGGTTAACAGCATTTACGTATACAATAACGTACAATAAAAAGATTTTTATTTATAACGCAACAAATATATTTTATTCAAATGTAATAAATTTGATTTTAATGAAATTACATTTTTGTCCTTTGCTACAAATAAGGAAAGAAACTCATCAAAGTTCGAGCTCATGTCTATCATTCGCTTCAATTACTTTTGTTACCTTCACTCTCAAATGCAGGTTAAAACTATTGTTCATTATCTTCATAGCTTAGGCGAAAAAGCACAGCTCACTGAATTATTGCACGGGGTAACATGAGTAGAGGGAAGCTACAGTAAAACACACCATAAAACGCACTCCATCTCATTAAAAAAGGGTGAACCCTGAACAGAATCTACGGTGTTTAGTTACATAATCCAATGGTTTGTCCTGAGGAATCTTGTTACACCATCTTTTTATTCATTTGCATTCGTTCCGGACCAATTAAATCCTACGTCGAATAGAAAACAACTCACGGTTGCCAAACAACTCAACTCGTGTTGCGTGTTGTTATCCCGCGTTCCCTTGAACCGACCTCACCGGTCACTTTTTCCGTTTGACCCTTTCGTTTCCCTGTCTCTCACTGACCCCGTTCCTGCCATCATTTCGCTCTCACTAACCTGGTTGGAATGATGGTCTGTGATCTTCCCGATTTCATAATTTTATATGAATTTCGATTCTCCAAATCGTTCTGACCTTTGGGCTAAAGTTGTTGCTGAAATGTTGACGTGGTGAAATTAAGTAGGATAAAAATGTGTTGAAAAATGATTAGATGCTGGTACGTTTGTAAGTTGTTTTGTTTGGAAGGCAATTGATTTTTATCTTTATTTCTTTATCTGCGAAAAGAAATGTAAAGGTGATTAATTTACTTTATCTTATAAGACGATAGTATTGACCTCTATATTATAACAAAGCGTTTGATACAGCATACACGTGGGACAGCAAAGTTTAAAAATTAAACCTAAATAATATCGATATAAATGGAGATTAAAAAATGCATTTTTAATTCTCATGTAGAATCAATAGATTACTGTGATCAAGGATAATTATTCCCGCTTTACAGCTCAAGATTGTGAAAAAGGCTCTTTCTTATATAAATATTTCAGGTCACTTTTTTTTATCAGTCCCTAGGGTCAGACTTAATTTGTCTTTGTAAGAGTAAGTTATTGATAATTTATGTGGATAGAAGACACACCATTTCCTTTCATAGGATTACCATCTTCAGAGTGGAAAGTTCCAGGTTCAATTCCAACCCCTGTTGTACAATGGGAAATAGGAGTCGTATTTCTGCACACACACCAATGGAATGAGTGCTTGGGAGTATTCCAAGTTTTCTTCTTTAGGAAGTGTGACCCTTATTTATGAAAAGTCCTTCCAGGAAGAATTATTGGGTGAACGTTGAACTGTCTTACGAAGACTTTCATCTGTTCAGCGAATTGTGTTACGTGTGTGGACCACGTCGGAGATTTAATTTTAGAATATTATTCAAACATGTTTGATTTGATGTTTTTATTCTTAAAAAATACATTAAAAGTACGTAAA
>JAPDSC010111856.1:0-14936 GCA_026290005.1 Latrodectus geometricus | reverse complement strand
TAGTTTTTATAAAATAAAAATTATGTGTTTTTTTTCAATAAATATATTAAGTTTTAGTAGTAATGTAATTAAATTATTTCAAATTATTTCCACTTTTGCGTAAAGAAGCGATACGCTTTTTAAAAATATTTATTTAATCGTATATTCATAATTTAAAAATCAATGTCTTGGATTTCTCACATTTTCAGAAATAAATAAGTTATGAACTTAATTCACTATTCCATGTTTTCTTTATTTTTGATAATTTGATTTCTTAAAATTTAGAGCAAAATATTTAAAATGATGATTAATTCAAAATGAATATTTAAAATTACGTTTTTATTAAAAATCATTTTAAATAAATTTATAAAAATGTTTTCATTCAGTAATCACGTACTAGATGCGTCATAACAAAAGCATATGCTAAAAGATTTTCTCTTACAAAGTTTTATAAATATGCACACAAATCATAAATCAAAATGAAATCTTGAATTCGATAATTGTTTTTCAAAAACTTGTATACAAAATTAATTTAGGAATTCTTAAAAATTTATTATTCAAATAATTTTAAAGCGAATTGAATTTTCTGCTTGAAATATTTTGCTTTCATTTATTATATATTAAATCTATTTTTAAAAATATTTTTAATTCATTATTGCTTGTTTAGCTGTTTGTAAAATATGAAATCAATTTAAACCTTTGTTTATTAAATATGCATTCAGATTTAATAGAAGGAAATTTCTACTAGGTCTGAATACAAATTTAAACTTATCTCGTTCATTTTATAGCAAAAAATGAAGTTTCCATCGAGTTTAAATAAAAAAAAATTAGCGAAAATGTATTCCATATGATTATCAGTAAACTAAGGGATTTCTATTAAGGTGAATCTTTTCTTATGTGATTATACATTGTGTGAAAACTCATGACTAAACCATTCAGCACAGGATATGACTATGATAAATTGCATTGTGTTCATATACTATTTATTGTAGTCATGTTACAAAACACTCTTTTTACCATGATGCTTGAATGTGTTGCTCCCAACCACCAAAAATCTTAAGTTTGCAATCATAATTATTAAGTTTTCACGTTTGAAGACTTGACTAACTGTGTGCGTCATAATTTTCTATAAAAATTTCAAAAGCAACTGAAAACTTCTAACTATAATATGTTATGATGTTTTGTATGTGATATCTATAGGTAATATTTTGCTTATCATCCTTTATTCAAATTAATATTAAAATCACTCACAAAGCTCAGACTGTAACTAGCTAGTATATATCCTGTAAATAATTTTCAGATTTTAAATTCATTTTCAACGCATAATTTTCATATTTAAAATATATGAATGTCACACTGATTTAGAAGTTATTTTTACCAATTAATTAAAATGTTTTAATTTTTTAGTTCGTAAAAATGGCATTGTAAATCTAACTGTCTAAATTCATTTCAATATGTAGATTATTGGCTTTACTACCAGTTTTATTTAAGTATAAAACTGAAATTTAATGAAGAAGATTTCTATAATTTTTACGAATTAAACGCAGTATTTCAATAGTGGCTTTACCCTTTTGAAAACATTTTTAATATCGTGTTAATAGAAAATTTTCCAGTCCTTTTGTAAACTTTTTTTTCAAATTAAGCTTAGTTGAATAGAATCATGATTGAATAAATTTTTTCAATCATAAGCATTTTAAAAAATAAGCATAGAATTTTCCTTTACATATTTATTTCAAACAATTCAAAAAATGAGGAAATTTAATTTGGGGGGGAGGTAGGTAGTTCCATGCAAAACTTCGTAAAACTGTAAATGAACTTTTGACTTTTCTAAAATTGTAATATTCAATATGCTTATCATTCAGCACATTCATTAATTAATGTTTAAGAAAACAACAATTCCTTTTCCTAAAACTTTTTATTTTTATTATTTATATTAAAAATTGCTTAAGAATAAATTACTCTTCGAAACTGATAATAAATACAGTTTGAATAAAATTAAAGATTTAAAAATTATTTTAATTGAATTGTCAGAATATAAAACCATTAATACTTTTGGAAATTTAATGAAAAAGATAAATACAAATTTTAACTCATCTCGTAAAAGATTTCTTCGAGAACACATAAATATGGCATGAGAATTAAAAAGCAAAATGTAATTTTAATTTATAAATAATAATGCATAAAAAGAAATTCAAAATTATTAATTTCATTTTTATAAAAATATTGTCTAAGAAACATATTTTTTCAAATGATATTGAAACTAAAGAAATAAATTTATATTTAAAGTTTTAAGACACTTAATATTCCACAATATCTATAAATATCTTATTTAACAAAAATGCCAATTTTTTATATAAACACTGAAGTCAGATTTTATTAAAACTTTTTATCAAATAAATTTATAAAATTATAGCATATAAATACATATCACGCGGTAAAATTTGCTTATTTTTTTATAAAATCTAAATCTAATCTGGAAACAAATCTCAACATTTTATATAATATGACAAAAAATATATTTAGATACTTAGTTCAAAATATATTATTTATTATCTTACAGTAGTTTTTCATTTGATGTTATACTGTCGCTGTTTCAAAATTACTAGACCTTTTATCACAATTATTTTTTTGCAGAAAGTTTAAAATATATTTCACTTCAATTTCTTTCAATCGGTCATCCTGAACTAGTTGGGCAATGACGTATTTGGCAATTTCGATATACTCTGATCCTGGCAGTGGAACTTCTCCTGCAGCTACATTGCAAACAAGCTTTTGGAAATTCTCTTCAGAGTCCGTAGAGTTGACGAGCTCCACTAAACTCTCCAAAACATTATCCAAATTTCCATTGATTTGTCTGGCTTCCTTTTTATTGGTCACCGTAGTTTGCACTTGTTGCACTTGGGGATTCAAACCTGTTGTCAAGTAATTCATAAGACCGGGAAGAACGGCGGCCATGAAAAGAGAAAGAGGGATGATAGCAGCAGCTGCTAGTGGCTTTTCTGATAGAAGTGACGAAACTAATCCACCTTCTTTCTTGTTGTCATTTGAATTGCTTATTGAAGATCCGTCACTTTGATCTGGATTACTAGGAAACTGGAAACCTCCTTTGACGGACGGTCGATAAAAGGATTCTCCTTTGTTGCTGTATCCGAATTGTGGGTAGTTGCTCACTTTGAAACTAGAAAAGGCTTGCGATGGATTTCCTTTGATAAAGCCAAAAGTTCCTTCATCATCACCCTTATCAGCGTGTCCACCTTTACTAGCTTGAAAAATTTGATCGTAAGTGCGACCAAGGCGATTCGAAGCTATTTTTCCTGTTTTGTCCAACTGAATGTTCTCTAGAGCTCTGTATCCATGGATGAAGATACTAAATAAAAGCAGAATTGTATTTGGAAATTTCATCGTGGAAACTGTAAAAGAATAAGTTAACACTTCGGAAGAGAACAGAATGAGAATGATAGTAACAATAAAGGACAGGGTTCTTTTTATATATACAGATAAATAGCCTTGATATGTGTTTTATGTTTCGGTAAAACTTTGTGTCGCACGGAAGCTATTATGTCACAGCATGTATTTGAAAAAATATGTCATCAAAGCGTGAGAGATAATTTGATATTTTTATAGTTTCTAAAAAAAATATCCCATCAATTTTTCATGGCATGATCAAAAAATTGGTGTACCCAAATTCCTGAAATACCTTTGTTTTATGTTTCATTTTGAGAAAAGGGTTTTCTATTCAATTTATTTCAATTAAATATTATTGTATTGTCTTCGAAAGTTTATCATGGTTACTAGATTTATATATGAAGAATATATGCTTACTTTTTGTTAATTTAAGATTCTTGATTTCACATTTTCGTATCCTAGTGGTTGCAACTAAACATACGTAACAAAGGAACTTAATATGAAGAATATAAATGAGTTAAAAATTTTGATATTAAAATATATATTCTTAAATGTATAATAAATATTAATGTAAAATTACTTTATATTTTTGAAATACATTTAATATTAAATTTATAAATCTAGAGCTTTATTTATTATATGTATCGCTTTCTCAAAAGGAATATAATAGTTTTATGAACATTCAATTACATTTCAATAAATATACTGAAATGAAATTAAGTAGAAAAATATTAGACAACACTTTAATAAATAAATGCAATTTTTATCACCTACATGTTTTTATAAAAAAATAATTAATATAATATATTAATAATAACTTCCTCACATAAAATGTTTTAAACTTGCGTAGTTCAAATGTTAAAAAAACATAGCATATATAATTAAGAGTTCTAATTTTTTTGAATGAATGTTTTAGTTATCTGCAAATATTGATAACAAAATAATAATTTACACTTGCAAATGATTTTAGAAATGAAGAATAATAAAGCATGCATTATTTTTATAAAAAAAAATTTTAAATATATCTATTAATTCAGAAAAATTTTTAAGTTTAAATAAATATAATTATTTTGTTGAAAACAGTTGTTTTGTAATTTTTCAATGATTAAATATGAAGTTTTTCACATAAAATTTTTAATTTTTATCTTAAACACATGTGTTAAAATTTTCCGTTTAATTAAAATTAATAAAAATATATTCTTTGTAATTATGTATCGTTTTACTTGTTTCAAGTGAAGTGAATTTCAATATATGTATTTATTTAATTTACTTATTTTATGCAAAATCATTGACTCAGCATCTTATAAAAATGAGGACAATTTCTTATATTTGAAATCTAGGCTCCTTCCTACATCCAATCTTTAAGTTTAGATCACCCATGCTGTCATAAAAATTTCCAATAAAGAATATAATTTATTAATAATAGTTTTTATTCTCTAGCACTTTTTTAAAGTTCTTTTCTTACTTTAAGATTTTGATATCATGACATATTATCGTAAAACTATTTAACTAAAATAATTTAAAATTGATGATGAAATAAATGTACTTTAATAATTAATGCCTAAACATGTAAATGCAATGTACTCATAAAAAGAAGAAGTCAGAAGGATTTGTATGATTAAGGAAAAAATTGGTTGATATAAAAGGTATGCATAAAAAAATCAAACTATTACATTTTCAGAGTTTACTATAACAAATGAAAAAAGTTAATAAACTCTTGGTCTATCTCTGCCTTTCTTGCCATGGATCTTTCATCGTGCCATAAACTGATATTGTTCCCGAATAATGCTTCTTGCTGAATTAAGTTTTGGATTAAATTATTATCATACCGCATATTGTTCCACAAGCTTTCTTTATTCACAGACAGATTTCACCATCTCTCAATTAAGTATGTTCTATGAGAGGATCTCGATAGAGAAGAAACTATTTGATAAGTTTAAAGATAAATCATAACAAGTATCTTATTGGCATAAACATCACCGACCGAGTAGTAGCAAAAGGAATGGTTATACAACCAGTCTTACCTATTGATAGTGTACCGAAAACTACTACTAAAGTATTCGGCTATCAAAGAACATGATACAATAGATTATAAAATTCTATAATGTATTTATACAATCTGCAATCTAATAGTTAAGTCGTCAAGTTACTTTAGACATCTCCAAACACATCTCATTTATTGCCAAGTTAAGTTCATCGAACTAACCACTTATAAGGCATCTGCAATACTTTGTGTATGTCCATAATGAGTACAAATGTTTTGCCCATGCACTGTTCCAATGGATAAAGACTGAGAATCGTTGTTGCTTTAAATTATTATCAGATGCTGAATACGCAGTTTCGATGCACTGAAGTACAAATTATACATTCACTGGAGACAAAATTTTAATATTTCACATGTTCAATCAAAATGTTATTATATACAAAACTTGATTATAGTCAGACAATTCTTTTTTGATAAATCAAAGTCTTTTTTTACACAAAATATATATCTAAGAAAATTTTAAATATGAAGGAAATGGGTAAAAATTTGGGAATAACTAAAGTGTAAGATTTCAAATTTTAATAAATTACGTAATGTCTCTAAATTTTCAAGCAAATTTTGTTGTGGAGTTTGAATAATCAATTAATTAATAAATGAATAAGCAATTAATTTTTAATTTAAGGAAACATTCGATTAATTAAATCAATCCAGAATATAATTGTTAAAAAAATAAATCATTTCAAAGATTCACAAATTTTAAAAAATTTCCCAGTATAAATGTTTAAATAATTTATTACGTTTTTAAAAAAATTGAAAGAGAATGAAACTATACATATATTCTAAACACAAATTAATTCTAAGATCAAATTTTGCGGATTTATTTTAATTAAATTTTACATTTTTAAATGATTCGAAGTTCTGACTACAGAGTTCAATTATTAATTTATTTAAATTAAACTTTAAATAATATATAAGACATTGCATTTTCTATTACATTATTCCAAAAATTATTTATTTTAAATGACTTCCAAATATATCATCAAAAACAAAACTTTAAAAATGTAATTATATTATTAATGAAGTAATAAAGCCAAAATTCCGTCGATTATTGAAGTCGATTATTTTTATATCTTAAATGCAATACTTGTCATTTGAATTTAAAGCAGAAGAAAAGTAATTGGAAAATGAACATATTTAGCTATGATGCTCATTACGCTTAGGAAATGACGTATCATTAATCAATCCTTACAAGTTATTGGATGGAAATATGTTTTGGAATGGTTAAGCAGTAAATGCGTGATTAATTATAATCCGGTTATAATATAACCGGATTATAATTAATTTTACTCGTTCTCTCGACAGAAATATGTATGATTTAAATTTACAATTTAATATTCTACTGGAAATAGAAGCTTTTAAATTAATAAGTTTAAAATTGTTTCATGATTGGGGAAGTTGGGGAAATTATTTCTGGCAATCATACAATTTATTTTATTTTTCATCTAGAACCATCAACAATACGTTATTAAAATTTTATACTATATTTTTCAATATAACTAACAATAAATTATTATGTATTGTGTATCTTTAAATCATTATTAAATACATTTGAAATTCATATAAATTATACAATTCATAAATCATGCAACTAAAGTTTTAACATATCTTCTATTTGCTATGTTGTTTCTCTGTAAAAACCAATAATGTTTCATACAATTACAACAAATATTTTAATAGTGCAATAACTATAAATTCTGATGGTTTTTATAAACTTAAGCTGATTTAAATTAAAATACTATATTTGTTATATTTTGAAGTGCCTCTTCTTACTTTTGCAATATGCTGTTTATTCATGATTGATTGAAATTCGTTGCGATAGTAGAAGTTTCTATCAAAAGATCAAACCATTTCCAAAAAGTAAGAGTTAGCTAAAAAAAATTGCACAAAAGTATACTTTACTTATTTATGAAATTATTAAAAAAAGCAAAATCGAGCACCTATGACAGGACATATGTAGAGGATTTTTTACAATAAAAAATTATTTACCGCTTGGAATGTGGGTATACAAAAGATAGAAGTATTCAAGGAACTCGAAATCACTCAGAGTCATCTCTATGCTTTAACAATAGTTCCAAGCTAATGGAAACGACAAGACATTACAACACGAGTCATCTCCCAGTTACAACAATGAGAGACGACTAAACTTTAGCAACAACTACTAAAAGAGCCAAGTGCACCATACCATCAGATCAGTTTTCTCAACTGCTTTCAGAGGAAATACGATTTAAAGGCACCGATGGTTATCACAACACAGCCTATGTGCTTGCTGACTTGTTATTTCTTCAATTCACGACAAACCATCATTGGTGGTCATCTTAGTATAAAGCACATATTCTGAACACAATGAATTTGTTTTCCCATTAATCTAGAATTAGCTTATAAACCGTATCAGGTCGGAATTTTAATGAAGAATGTCAGAATATTATTACCAACAAGGCAATATAATTGAACACCATTATGGAGATAAGGGACTGTTCCATTTGAAAACGGGAATATTTTAGATTCAAGAAGATTTGCAAGTTTAAATCAGTCATGAATGGCTAAATTTATCGGGACAATACTCAACAAAAACATATCCATTTCTTTAGGGATGCGATGATGAAATTGAATTTACCATTGATAATGACCATCCTCACTATGCATCACAATTTGTACTGTAAGCAAATGGGATGACCAGCATTCCCACCACATTTGAATCGAATGAATTACGTGTAGAACATGCTCGGCGAATGAGTTGCAAACCTTCTACCATCAGAACATTAGCACATTATTTGCAAATAGTATAATCTCCAGGACCAGCCGGAACGATCCCTGTGTAGCTTAGAGATAGAACAGTACTCTTCACAGCAAAAAGTCCATTGTACGATCTCAGCTACTAATGCACGGTGGAAGCAGGACATTGTTTCCGCAATCTGTATACGTTTGAGGAGTGTATACGTTTGGAAATTTTTCGAGAACAATAGTCAAACTTATTTTATATATAATCTTTTGTTTTTAATATTCTTTTTTTAAGTACTTGTTTTATCTAGTGTCTTAATGTTTTTACTCTGACGAATGTGATAAAGAGCTGCTACAAGAAATAAAAACTCCAAAAAACTTTCCTTTACTGTAACAATTCAAAAAAATACCTCAATGTTTTTCAAAATTGTGGCATCATAAATGGATGAATTTGTAACGATAGAAGATTCTTATAACTGATTGAATTTATAAAAAGTAAATTAATTAAATTAAAAAATATTAATTGCCAATAACTTATCAAGGCAATATTCCTTATGTGGTTTACCAAATTACATCCATTATACCCTTTAAGAATAACTTCTGCTGTAAAAAGTACATTTTCCCACACAATTTTCTGCTTTGGTATTCAATTTAAGCAGTAGATATATGGGATTTTTTCTTTAAGAATTCATAGAGAAATAAAGTATATTTCTTCCCATCACACAGAAAATATTTTTAAGTTTACTTCAAACCATTTTAATGAAGCCAAAAAGTATGTTGCCATTGATGTGTCACGATGAGAAGAAAAGTACAAATCAATTCTACGTTGGTCATATTTCTTGCAAAATAAATATTTTAAAACAATTCATTGCACGAAAACAATTTTTAAATTTCAATAGAAATAGCAGGTTTTTCAAAATTAAATGCGAAGTTTTGTTTATACTTCACTAAAGAAAATAGTAAAATTCTGGTAGAAAAGAAATCAGAACTTAGTTTATCTATTGTTATGTATCTTCCTGGATTTTGCTGCTAATCCAATAAAAAAAGCGAAGAAATCCCATGTTGCTGACATAAAAAAAAATAAACCATATAAGAAAAAATTGCTTTTTCAAAATAGCAGATGCTTTTCGTTGTCAGAAAAGAAGGCAGTAAATCTAAACGTAGATAAAAAAATCAAATTTATGCCGGTAGCAATAAATAAGGGAGCAATTGTTTCAGATAATACATAAAAATAATTTTGAGGAAAAAAAAACTATTCAATTTTAAGAGAAAAGGTATTTTAAAAACTAAACTTTTTTTGTTTGTTTTTGATTCATAAATATTATTTATGCCAATCATTCCAATCTTAAATTGTAAAATTGCTTTTTGGGAGTTAAATTAGAAACAATAAAAATGTAAGGAAAAATTAATTTCAAAAATAACTTTTTATCTTTGAAAAATGATGCATTCTTTTATTAACAGTTCTTTATATATATATATATATATATACACACACAATTAAAGATATTTAAATATTGTTCAGAAAATTATTTGACTATGGCAATTGGATGATAAATGTTTTGGAGTAAGATTTTATGGATTTTTAAAAAATGTTTTAAAAGATGTAATAAAATATACTTTCAATTAAATGTAAAAGTGATACTTAAAAAGATTTAAAATATTAAGTTGGGGAAAAAGAAATCCATTATTTTTACGTGAACTTTTTGTAACTTCTTTCAAATTCGCTTTGTAAAAAGGTTTAAAACAGTTTTCATGTAGATTTTGAGGTCTTGTGCGAAGCTACGACTGCTGACATGCTGTCAAGTTTGATAATTTTTTTATATTTTATAGACATTCTCGACGATGTTGTACCCATGCGAGGTGCATCTTTAGCATCCAAATACCCAAACGGAATCGACGAAACCAAAATTGTGCGTAACTGGTTGTTACAGTCATATATAGGACGATAAATACCTTTCACAATTTTAGCCACCTGGTTAGCATTTTCACCATCATAAGAGAAAAACTAAAATGTATCGAATTTTCTGTTTGTTGTATTCTATTTTTAAAACCTTGTACTCATAACTGAATTAATCAAACAAAAAACCGCAAGAGAATATTTTAGTGTCAAATGTCACCTTTCCAAATAGTATAAATCTGAAATTGTTTGATATATACCTGACGAGATATCGATCACTACAGATGTCTACCGAAAAAATAATGGACAACTTTTTCCCCAAACTAATATGTATTTAAAAATAATATTCTAAAAATTCAAGCTAATTATCTTCTGAAACCATTGCCAATCGGTAATAATTAACAATTTGTATATTTATTACTTAGGTTTACTACATAAACTTAAGATTAAATTCAAACAGCAAAAAAAAAATATTTTACAAGTTAAAATAAATATTTAATTCTTCTTAGTTTTGAGCTTTTAATTTCTTAATCCTCTTCAGAATTGTAAATATTCAATGTTTCTTATGTATAATATTAATATATTTATAATAATTAATAAATGCAAACAAATAAGCAACAAGATAAAAATTTATTATATCAATTCTATCATAAATTTTAAAGCCTACACTTTTCATTACAATAGAGTAGTAGCAATAGCATATAATATTCTTGATACATGAATAAATAATGAGATGACAATAAACAAAATACTAAAATAAATAAAAACATAACAATAAAATTGTAATAGGCATATGATACAAAAATGTTACAAATATGCTATAATTCTTCAATTAACATACATTCAATTGAAATTTAAAATGATGCAAAGCGATCAAAAATCCACATTTTTTTTTTTTTTTTAATATAAAATCAGAATTTTAAAAAAAAATTTCAATGTGTGAACATAGTTATTTTCATGTATTTTGTATGCATAACAATAATTTTAAAATTGAAATTTGTGCTAAATGATTCAAGATAAATTTTACTATATACAAGGCGCATATATGCTTTAACTATATGTACATTTTTGTATCCATATACATTGCATAGCAAAAAGATGTGGATAACAGCAGATTTTAATATCAAGGCTAAAAAATTTCGTTAAGCACATGTAAATATTTAGTAACGAAGATGGTAAACATTTTACTACTGATTATCTACAGCTAATATTACAACTACTAGAAAAGAAACCTATTCATTGAATATTGTTTGAAAAGATATTTTGAAAGCAAATTATGAAGGAGAAATTTTGCAAGCAAAAATTTCATATATTGAAAAAGAGTATTTTTTAACATTTTTCTAAATTTATTCAAGCATACGGAATATCTTTAATTTTGCTCTTTAGTTTTTAAAAAAGATTTGAGTGCTTGATTCTTATTCTTAAAGGCTTTTGCCTCAAAAATCCTAAATAACTAGAAATGTCAATTTACTTAGTCAAAACTTTTACACACATTTTAGAGCTATGCAAAGTATAATAACCCAGGAAAAATAATAAAAAAAGAAAAAACACAAAAATTGTTTTAAAATTTAAAGCAATAAAAATGCATTAATGAGAAGTAAAACATTTCAAATTATATAAACAAAAAATATAAAAAAGACAAAAATCACAATGATCAAAAGATTTATTTGGTCAACTTTTGGTATAATTACATATAAATCCTTCCTCATAATTTTTGTTAGCTGCTAAGAATGGTCCACTGATATTTTCAAAGCTATGAATTTCTACTCAATAAAGTCCATACTCTTAATCCACAATCTAATCAGCTTAACAATATTTTTTCAATAAAAACATTGAAAAAAAAAACAATGATCCATTACTGCTGTGGAAAAGATAATTTATAAGGTCTGTAAAACACTACACATACAATAAAAATTAATACTATTTCTCATTTTCATTGATATTAGATAAAATGGTGCATTCAAATGAATAAGAAATAATAAATCATAAAATAAATATAAGTTATCAAGTACTTAAATATATCTTTTATTAAAAAAGGGCATAAGAATTTAGGAAACAATAAAAACAAAATTTCAACCTTAAATTAAAGCTGCAATCAATTCAACAGAGTCAAATACAATTAATAGCTGCTTTTGTATCTTGATATAAGAGATAAAGAGAGGAATATTTTAATTTGAACATAATTTAAAATTCTCAATATAATTTAACTAAACCTACATAGAAGATTATTATCCTTATTAATTTTGTGTTCTATTGCAATTAATAAAAATTTATCACAATGAAAAATATTTTAGAAATTTTTAAAAAAATATTCGCTTAGGAAAATACCAAAAGAAAAAATTTGTTGTGTTTTTTTAACAAAAATATTCATTTCAAAGAACAAATGTAAACTTGCAGAATTTTACCAGCTAAAATATTTTAGAAGTGATATCATTCAAACCAGGCAACAAATATACTACCAAACATGAAGAGTTATTTTAATTTTGTAATGAGTTTTTAAAAATTATGCTTTATATAACATAAGTTAAATAATAAATAGTTAAATATTTGCATTCATTTGCTAAGTTGAACAAGTTATAATAAAGGTAATAAAAAGTTTTTCTGCATTTTTGGGAAAACTTTTCTTTATAAGAGAATGTTATATTATTCTTAAAATAATACAAAAAAATATAAACACAAGTGAACATTTTTTTCTTTTTTTCTCAACAATGAATTTATTGGTTTAAGGAAGTTTAAAAATAAAATCTAAAATGTAAAACTATACTTTCATAGCAGAAAATATAATTCAGTTTTGGGGACATAAAATGTTTTACATTTTGAGTGAAAGGGTAGAAAAATAACATATTCTACTAGATATTTTACTCTACTTAACTACATATAAAATTAAATACAAAACTTTTAATTAATGTTTTATCTACTTTATGTTAAATTTTGTTGGCAACTAACAAGGCACTAGATCAGTAAAGGCATATTTGGAGATATAGTACAAGTATTCTTCAATACAAATGCATTTTCTAATATTATTAAATGTGGCTATATTTTTAAATTTTATTGAAATTCTAAGCAACTAAAATGTAAATATCATCAAAAGCAAATAAGATAAAAATATCATAAAATATGGAGTTATTTTATCAGTGAATTAACAAGCACTTGAACAATAAAAAATAAACACACTTTTCATTAAGACATTGTATAGAAAAATTGAAAATACACAGAATAAAACGATATTTCTAAAAATAATTCTGGAACAATATGACACAAGGAAAACCTATTAGTTCTCTAAATATTGAAAACAAAGATTACATAATAATGATTATGAAAACAATGGAAAAGACATGAAAAGTAAAATATTTTTGTAATTTCACAATCAAAGAATAAAGAAAATTATCAATAAAAATAGCATAATATTTTGTATCATTCAACCTAAGCTTTTTTGAAAATTCTTCACAGTAAATATCACTAGCGAAATTGAATCACATAAATATGTAAGGATTTAGTTATTAAAAGTTGTTAATAGAAAGCAGCTAGTTTGTAAATTTATATAAATATATATAAAAAAGTTTATTTCTCATACATTTTATAATGTATTTTAAAGATTAACGAAAACAAAATATGAAAAATATAACACATATCTATGTTACAAAGCAGGTTTTAATTTAATTTGATTTGTATCAAAGATATGTGAAATATTTTAATTTCATGAATTAACATGTTAATTTAATGCAAAAATTAATAATGATTGTGATTGCTAAAATATTTATCCATTTTTTTATATAATTTTTATAAAAACATAAGCTTTCTTTTATTTTTTAATCGACTGCTTCAATTTGGCTAATCTCTATAATTAAACAATATTCTTTTTGTCAAGCTTAATATAAAATTTGTTGTAGCTCAACACTTTTTCTGCACAAGAGAATTAATTAGATTGGATGGATCATACTGAAGCAGAAATGGAATCAAAGAATTGTTATACTAAAAAAGCCAAAGCCATTTGACTGTCTGCTCAGCCATACTTGATTTGGCTTAATTTTATCATTCTACCATCAAATTTTGTACAATAAGGCTAAATTAACATGGAGCTATAATATCAAGCCGATTTTAACTTTACAACCCTACTATAAGTTATCATTGATACTCTGAATTTCGAAATTGAAACAATAATATAAACTATGGACTGCCAACACATTTCATTTTTATAAATTTTGCATATTAAAATCATGATTTAAAAATTAGCTATTTCAGAGAAAATTCTAAAATTATCTACATTTCTCAAATCTGAATTTAAGCAAAAAGACAGCTGTGTTATAATTGCTTAAAATTTTGCAATCTCAAATACATGTAAAACGAAGTCACTGATTGAAAAGAATTAGTTTTAAATTTAATTTGCTTTAAAATGAAACAATTTGAAACATGATATAGATACTTTATATTAATAATCTTCAATCGATTGACAGCTAATATTTTAATTAAACAAATGCCTAAAATCGATTTCCACAGACAAATTTATATTTTCTTTTGATTTTAATTACTATATGATAAGTTTACCAAGAGAAATTATTTTAAAATTGACAAGCTTTAGAGAATTTAATAAAAATAAATGAAACATTTAAAATAAACTGCAAAGAAAAAATATTTAAATAATAATTGATAAAATGTCTATATTTTTATCCACAAAGTGAAGTATTTTCATTTCTTTTTTTCTCATTATAAAAAGGCATCATTCTTCAATCTAAGCCTCAATTTAACATTTGTTCACAATTACAATACTGCAATGTTTCAACCATCATACAATAATGTACTAATACAAGATATTTCTAATTTTTCTTACAAAGATCAAATTCTTCCTATAGCAAACAACTAAATTAAAGCTAAATAGTTATCGTAATTCATTTT
>JAPDSC010111842.1:0-61371 GCA_026290005.1 Latrodectus geometricus | reverse complement strand
TAAATGCACAAACCATTAAAAATGCTAATAATATTATGGATGTATATCATAAATACATGTGAAACTCAAAAATATGACAATATTCAATATTTTGTCCCAATTACTATATCTCTAATTTCTTAGTCATATGAAATTCTATATAAATTAATATTCTTAAGTCAAATAAATATATTTCTTTTTTTAACAACTAATTATGTCACATTCTTAATGATAAAAAACATTTAATTAAGTATGAAAATGGTTAATATGATAAAAAAAAAGCATTTGAAAAATAATGATTAGTGATTTATCGTTTTCATATTCAAGTATAAGAAAAAATCCCAAAAATTAATTACAAAAACGAAATATTAAAATACCGAGAATTCCATGAGCCAGACTGTGGAGCAGATGAAGGTTGGCTGTCTGGAGGTGAACTTCTTGTTTCAGGAGTGGCTGATCGAGGCGAGGAACCAAGACGAGAAACTGGTGATTCTATATTTATGACAAGGAATAAAATATACTAACCAACCCAGAGTTATACCATATTAGATGTTATACAAATTTAATATTAAGACAGTTCTAGCAATGATAAGTAATTGAAAATCCTAATGATTAATACCCATAATTTAATTAATAAAAACTAAAATTAACAAGTACAAACATTATTCCTAGTTAATTAATTTCGAAAAAATTAAGCAAGAATATTATATACATAATCACTAAACAAAAATATTTAAATCAATAATTAATAAAAAAATGATTTATAACTTTAATTAATTATATAATGTTTTGTTAGATCACTATATATTTTATTTTGATAAAAATAAAATAATGTTCTCTGTGTTTATTTTATGTTTTAATAATAAATATAGTATTTCATCTCCATAGCAATTTAATTT
Source organism: Latrodectus geometricus (assembly GCA_026290005.1). Lineage (NCBI taxonomy): Eukaryota > Metazoa > Arthropoda > Arachnida > Araneae > Theridiidae > Latrodectus > Latrodectus geometricus. The sequence goes on along the minus strand of JAPDSC010111842.1, from coordinate 60,493 downwards.
ATTTCATAAATAAAATATATGATGTAAAATATAGCCAATAAGTGTTCTTGTATTTCATGAACATTATTGGCAATATTTTACACATCGCTGAGAAAACAATACACATAAATTATGTAACAAGCAAAAAATAAAAGAATTGAATTAATTAACAAGCAAAAAACACTTATTAATCAAAAAATCAAAACTTTACTTCAATATTTAATAATAATCTTTTGAAATAAACAGTGTTAAGAAAGGTATAAAAAATATCAAAATATTGATAAAAGTAATAAATTATTAGGCATGCAAATAATTTATGAAATATTAGGCAAAAAAAAAAAAAAAAAAAATGCTACTTTTGGAATATACAGTAATATACAAAAATAAAAGAACAAATTACTGAATAAAATCGGAATTCCAAAATCAAATTCTCATTTGAAAAAAAAATATTCAGTTTCCAGTTAAAGTATAAAATACAATTAACAATTTGCATTTAAGTTATAAAAGAATTAAATTATTGTTTATTTTATTATTGTTTATTCCTACTTCAGGCAGAGAAATATAATTTTTCTATATTCAAAAAAAAAAAAAAAAAAAAAAAAAAAAAAATATAAGTCTATAAAATATCAAAATAAGTTTTGAGTTCGAGTCAGCATGAAATTAGAGAAATATATTAACACTAAATGAATACTGCAAACATTTGAACAATTTTAGTTTTAAGGATTAAGTAATAAATCAAATAAATATTTTAAATATAGGAGACATTAATAAAACACATAGGAAACAAAAGAAAAAGTTACTTACATTGCTAACACCATAAATCTAAATATCAATTTTAAATTCTTTTAACATATTTCAATTTTATTTATTATAAAATATATAAACAATTTAAATCACTATTTTTAGATTTTACTATGCTCACTAATATATATTTATATTACAATGTGTAACATCAATACCACTAGTTGGTATTCCTAATGATTCCAATAATTCTTCTGTTTGAGCTCTCAAATCTTTTTCAGGCTTTGCACCATTTTGTATTTTTGCAGCCTCTTCTGCCTATAAATTAAATATTATTTAAAATTCCTTCTACTAATCAATAAACTACTAATTTGAATAAAAAACAAATATAAATCAGTACATACCTCTTTTGCTTTCTCTCTTCTTCTTTTTTCCTTTTCTTCTCGTATTAAAGCAAGCTTTTGCTTTTTACGCTCTAATTCTTGTCTACGATCAGACATGCTTATTTCTTTAACTTCTTGTAACTAAAAGTAACGAAGCAATTATTTTTAAAAGCTATACATTTAGTAAATTAAAGGCACAATTAAATGCCTGTCTTTTACATTTCACAATATAATTTTTTTTCTTCAATATTTTAATAGAGCAAGATTTTACAGATAGAATCATTCATTTAAACCTTTTCTTTGAAAGCTCAAAATTGAATCTTATGTAATAATATTCACTAAAAGAAGGAAATTAATCCTGCTCATGAAAACACAATTACTGTAACAAAAGCAGAATGGATTACAACCTTAACATACAAAAGAGGAGCACAACTACTCAATATTCTTCTTGGACATGATGCAATTTGATTTTATAGGAGAAACTGGTAAATGTTGAAGAACAATACATTAATATAATATGTTTATATAATTAATGAGTTTCACCTAATTTTTTTTTTTTTTTTTTTTGGACATAATATGACTAGGTGAATGTTAAAAGATAACATATTAATAATATTTTGAAACAATCTCAAATATTAATAATAAAAGAATATTTTGGTAATATATTTATATATTATATTAATATATGTTTGATATACAAGAACTAACACAGGTTGTTCTCTAGGTTCACTTTCAACTGAAAAGATCATACTGCTCTTTCCAGGATTTGCCAGTGGCTACTTGAGGGAAATTTGTTTCTATAGGGGTCAAAAGATTTTTACAACAAGTGTGCTTCAGAAAATGCCTCCTCAGAGCAAATTTTGGACTGTCTTCAACTCTCCCATGGCGATTTAATTAGAAATCCTTTAATGTTCAAAGACTTTTTGAGGGTTAATAATTTAAGGACATTGTCTAAACATGGAGGATACGAAACAACAAAATATGTTTGAGTAAATTATTTAATTTTAACTAAAATAAAAAATAATAATTGGAATATTAAAATGGTTTTTTGAATTAAAATTTGCAAATAAAATGTAACATAAAATATTTATAACAATAAATATAAATTAAAAAAACATAGAAAATAAAAATTTACTAAGCAATATATGAAATGTAAAGAAATTTAAACACATATTTTTGAAGTGATAAAAGTCAAAAATACTTTTAATTTTCTTAAAATTTAGAGAACCTCTATAAATTAAAAGTGCACTAATTAGTTTCGAATTACACCTTTTAAAGTGTATGTTTTTATTGAAATGTTAAGTTTTACAGCTTAGTTTAATAAATTGTTACATTTAAGAACTTAAATTGGCATTATAAAAATAAAACACCTTGTTCTATTATAAAAAAATAACAAGAATATAGGAGTGCCCAACAAGAAAATGCTAGAATTACGAAAAGCATTATTTAAAAGAACTATACATTGACACTTGTATCTACATTATCGAATTAAATTATGAAAAATTATTTCGAGATGAGGAGAAAATTTAAAGTCATTATTGTAAGAAAACAGAGTATCAAGTATGCATAGTTAAATAAAATAAAGGTAAATGTACGTTAAAACGAATTTTAAATTACATCAACTAAGTTTATCAAAATTATTTATTTTAGTGGGTTAAATAAATCAGAAGTTTAAAACTAAAAGAAGATAAACCCTTTAAACTAGCAATAACTAGGAAATTAGACGATGAAGAGAAAAATTTATAAATTTTATTTGGGAAGAACCGGCAGATTTTACAAGAAGAAATCAATGTTTTGGTTTCGGTACATACGTTATTTGAGAATTAATGAAGATAAAGTTTGAAAATATTAATCCAACTTTTCACAATTAAACTCTTACATCTTCTTTTGGGAATATAACTTGCATAAAAAAGTAATTACTGATTCCCTGAACAGTTATTTAAATGATTCAGCGACAAATTATCCTGATCAATATTATATCAACAAACATTCGTCATTCACTACTGTTGACGATGTTGCCATATCAATGAAATAATTGGTTAAACCTCCTTTAGAATACCGCAAACGAGTCTACTGAGTTGTCCGTGAATGTTGTCTTGCTCGTAGATTCCTAGTGTTTCTCGATGACATACTCATCAAATGACTAAAATCCGCAAGAAACTCTTCGATTCACATACGAAGTGTCGTCGACGACCAAGGAGCTAGAAATAGCTCTAGCTCTATGATGGTGATATATTGAGCTTCCTGAGTGAATCTGCTTGTAGCACCAGAGGCATTGCGAAGGGGAGAAGCAAGGGCTCTGCTTTCTAGAAATCAAGTTTATGAAATCAAAACTATTATCTAGGAGGTCTTGGCTCTATTATGCCCCGGACGTCTCTCGCAGTGGGGTGCCAAATGGGTTCAAAGACATGTATTTTCGGAAAATTTTAATTAATTTTTTTCAATAATTTAAAAAAAATTTAATCGAATTATATTCATTCGGATAAATTCATGTATGTTTAAATAATAAAAACTTACTTATTAATATTTAAAGATAAAATTTCTGAAATACTAGACTGGTTTATCTCATTTTCAATCATTTGAGATGTTTTTAATTTAGCTTAAAAATATTCACAAAATTAATTGCGTTGATATTATAGGGTAATTTATTTATAATATAACTCAGGGAGATTCCAAAGGAATAAACTCATGAGGTATAATTTAATTTAAATCGTATAGTATTATACAGTGTTTTTAATAAGCCCTAATATATATATATTACTGGAATTTTAAGTCAAATTACATAGCTACGAAAAATTACAGTATTGATTAAACAAATGAATTTGTTCTATTATAAATAAAAATAATACTAACCAATTAATATTATTTTAGTTGACTAATATAACATTTTAGGACTTCTCTATGTGATTACTTATAAATTCAAAGTGTAAAAATATTTCTTAGAAATTTTAATATTTTTAAATACTATTTTACATGATCTTAATTTTCTTATGAGAGATCATCATTGATAAAAAATATTTTTCAAATATTTTATATTTCCTATTATTGGTGAACAAAAATAAAATTTTAATCTTATTTTTGTTACATACATAATAAAAAATCACAATTAAAAAAGCAAATTTCTCAAAACTGAAATATAATCAATGAACACATGTATGAATAAAATTAATTATTTTTAAAATCATTAAAATTAGCCTCTTTAACAATCAATAGGAAATACTTGCTTTCACCTAAATTGCATAGCAAGTATACTTGCTTTCACCTAAATTGCACAACACCAAGAAAAACAAGATATATAACAACAAAACTTATTTTGTAGATAACATGTTAACCAAGTAGCAAATTATTAAATTTATAGACTTCTGTGAAGTGTGGTTTTTGCCAAAATCATTAACCAGAGTAGCTGCCATAGTTGGAGGTCACCACTGTCATACGCCTCGGCATTGATCCAAAGAAACTTTGGATGCGTTCTTAAGATACAGCAGACAAAGAAGTTTCCACACTTTACCAAAGTTAATTTGGTGTGAAAGCTGGGGATATAATCTGAGTCAATCGTTCAGCAACCATGGATCACATGTTTCCTATCTGAGAAAAATCCGAGCCGGCCAGGAAAGCAATTCAATCTGGCGATTGACGAAGAACCCTAAGAAAATGCGTGTCACGTGTGGTCGTGCCTTATCCTGTTGAAGTATGACTGTGGATAAGCCCTGAAACTAAGGAAGGACAACTGGTTCCAAAACTTCGATGTAGCATTGGCTGTCTAAAATACCAGCAATGCGTATCAAAGGAGTTTGATAGCGATTTCCAATACCTCTCCATACCATAATACTTGGTGCAGGACCAGTATGGCGGTGCATAACGCAGCTGTTCAGTATCTTCTCTTCACGGTGTCTCCAGACTAGAATGCGACCATCGTGGTGTTACAGACAGAAGCGGCACTATAAAAGACATTCCATTCCATTCTGCCACCCATATCCTTCTTTCAATGCATCATTGGCAGCGGAGATGTCTGATGTTCTATGTTAAAGGTAGATGAAGCAATGGACGTCTTGCGGACAGACCACTCTGCTGTAAATAGCGTTGAATGGTACTCGCAGACACTGTATAATGCGTTATAAACTGAATGTTCTGTGCTATGGGTGGCTGAGAGATCTGTCACTGCCATGCGAACAATTTGCCTGTCATCTTGTGAAGTGGTACACTGAGGTTGATGCAATCGAACACGTCGGTCCGTCGTACCTTTCTGCATCCAATGATCACATATCCACATTTGGTCGATTTAGAGACGACTACCCATTTCCCTGAAAGATAATCCACAATCTCGGTAGGCCACTATCGTTCCTCTGTTGAACTCGGATAATTGATCGAAAAAATGATTGCTATTTTCTATGAGGCATAATGGATCTTTTTTTGAAAAAAATCACAAGAAAAACACAATTGCCGAACTTGAAATCATCGAAATCTCCAAGCCTTAAATAGCGCTTTGAAGTGGCGCCACAGGCGTGCGTGACGTGTCTACGCTGAAATTCTAATCATTTGCATATTTCACCTCCGCTAATGTATGTTGTAAATTTCATGTTATTTGCACGCTTCCTTTAGGGTGTTGCATTTATGGTGGCCAGCAGTGTATATAACAAACAATTTCGTTTTGAATAAAATGGATGAATGCTTGTAAAGTATTTGATATTACGTTTCTTGATAAGTTGTTATAATTGCTGTTATTAAAAATATTTTACTCTGAAATTTCACTTAGACAACAAATAAAAATTTGAATGGTATTTTTTTATAGTTCCTTTTAAATAAGTCATATTTTAGAGCTCACCTTCTCGAGGAATACCTAGATTTATAACTCCTTAAAATGCCATATAGAACATTTTCCTTAACATCAAACATTTTTTATTAGAGTACAAATAGGTATGCAAAATTATTTTCAACAGCTAGGGCCCAAGCAAATCTAAATCTGAATGATAGTGAGTAAAAACTTTAGAAATAATTATTCTATATGAAATTAATGTTGCATTAAAAATTCTATATGTATATATTTTTTTTCATTAAAAACGAAAATTTTAACAAAAAAGAAAATCGCAGTTTCTTATTTTCCTACTATTTATTTACATTTGGTTATTTAATAGATTTTTTACCCCTAAAGGTATTTATTAACGTGGCTATAGTTTTGAAATTTAAAGTCAATTGTTTAATATTTAAAATTATTTATTTAAAGTCAAATGCTATCTAATGTTTAAGTGTTTTCGGAAATAATTTTTCGTAATTTTTGTTGGCTTAATATAAAGTACCTAATGTTGAAAAGTTCTTTTTTCGAATGGTGAAAGCTCAAAAAGTATTAAATGCTATTTTTGAATACTTAATAAAATATTTCTTGATAATTATATTTATAAAAAATATTCTTAAGCTTTACAGAAATCATCAAAGAATAGTACAAAAAAAAAAAAAAAAAAAAAAAAAAAAAAAAAAACCGTACTTAATTATTTTGGATTGAGAAAAACGTACAAATTGATTTTTGATTTTATAAAAGTATATTTTTTAAATTAAAACTTTTGAAATCAGAAACATAATTTTCTCACTGTTATATTGAAAGAAAAACATGCTAGTGCGTAAAACAGCACCTTTAAAATAATTCTGACAAAACTTCCTTACTTTGTGTGTGATACACATATGTATAAGCTCTTATTATTTTTTATAAAGAAATTTCAAAAAAAGTTTTTACTAAACATATTAAAAATAAGTTGAAATTTTTCGCTGGAAAATAAAATGAGAAAACTTTTCAAAGTAAAATCATGATGTGAAAATTAAAGAAATAAAAAAATTTTCTAAATACGTGATTTTTACAGAAAGCATGGAATTAATACCATGGTGTCTTATTAACGACACATAATCGTATTATTTTTAATTTGATTTTGTAACTTATTTTGTAGAAAATGAGTAGGCAACAACTTAAAAACAAACGATACTCTTATTGCGTAATATCCACACACAGGCTTATATATATAAACGTTATAGAATTTTTAAAACGTATGTCTGTTTACAAAGAAATCCCTTTTGTAGGTTATCTTGCGAATATAGATGGTTACTTACCACAACCCAAAAAAGTGGATATCATAGCCAAGTATAAACGTCCAGTTACGGTTCATAACATTAGACACTTATTTTGAGAATTTTCAATTTTTATCGAAAACTTTTCCCTTTACGCTACGAAGACTCAAGTTCCTTTACATAAATTCTTTAAGAATTCTAAGAAAAATGATAAGAAAGTTAAATTCCCTGGGAAGCAGATTCCCTTAATTTGTGAGCAATGTAAAAAGCAACTAGCTGACACTTAGCTCATCCTTCCCACGATATGGATCTCGCCTTAATGGTCGATGCCAGTGATTTTGGATTAGGAGCGTTATTAAATGAAATCACCAAAACTGGTTTCAAACCTTTAGAAAATTTTTTTCTAAAATAATCCCGACTTAAAGCAAATATAGTGTTTTCGATCGAGAACTGCTCGCAGCTTACGCCGCTGTTAAATACTTCCGAAATTAGTTGAGGGAGGAACACTTATATTGTACACTGGCCGTAAACCTTTATACTTCGCTTTTAACCAAAAGTCAGATAAAGTTAGCCCACGTCAGTTGCGTCATCTAGACTTCATTTCGTAATTCACTACAGAAATTAGATATCTTCCAGGTATTGATAATATTCCTACTCATGCTTTTTTACGCATAGCTACGATAGTTATTCCCAATAACGAGGGATTTGCTCAAGCTCAACATGTTGATAATGAATTGACAGCAATATTCTCAGCTCCAGATCAGTCTCTTAAACTAGAAAAATTGCGATTGCCTGGCTCATCAACAGAACTTTATTGTGATATTTCTACTGATACAATTTGTCCATATGTTACTTCTCCGCCAGCAAGTGTTTCTTTCCATACACAATCTTTCACATTCTGGAGTACGTGCGACCATAAAGCTTATCGCACAAAGGTTTGTTTAGAAATCTATGCATTTAAAGACTGTATAAAGATATTATCTTACGACCACTGATCGTTTTATTCGATGGCCCGAGGCATATCCAATCACAGAAATGACCGCTGAAATAATTGCTACTACACTGGTAAGAGAGTGGATACCAAGATTTGGTGTTCCTGGTCACATAACTACAAACCAGGGAAGCCAGTTAGAGTCACACCTCTTCAAAGAACTAGCTGCATGCCTTGGCATCCAAAAGATATGTATAACACCTAACCATTCTAGATCTAATGGCATATTTGAGCAGATACATCGTTCACTGAAAGCCACACTAATGGTACATACAAATTCAAGTTGAACTCTGGTGATTTCTTTTGTTCTCCTCGGTCTGCGTCTTGTAAACAAGAAATAAATAAATGCTACTGCTTCTGATCTGGTGTATGGAATAACTCTTCACTTACCTTATGATTCGGTGATGCAAAACAGATCTGAATTTATGAAAAAACACAAAGAGGTTATGCGGAACATAAAGCCTATTTTTGTATCCTCTCACGGAAACAAAACTGTTTTCATCCGTCCACAACTGAATAAATGTACTCGTGCTTCCTTGAGGCATGATGCAGTAAAAAAGCCGTTACAAGCAACATACGATGGACCCTTTGCTGTTGTAGCACGTTCTAGAAAGCTGATCACAATTCCCCGAAACCAGGGCCGGCGCTAGGGGTGGGCAAGCCGGGCCCCTGCCCGGGGCGGCAACCTTACAGGGCGGCAAATTGGCCCTAAAATTAAATTTCTCAAACTTTCAAACATTTTCTCTTTCTAAAATAATTGAGTTTTGACCCATGATATACTAAACTTTTTGTATAAAATGAATCATATTTTTATGCATTAAGATATTTGGAATCAAACCCCTAACACCCTGTATATATACAGGGTGTTTTTTAAACATACAGCAAAAATTTGTTTCTTTTTGTTCTACTTTAAGTTCCCTTTCTATTGGAGGTTTTAAAGATTGGAAGCACCTCGCCAAGACTTTAAATCAACATGAAACCACTAAAAAACATATCGAAAGTCAAAAGTCTTGGATTGAATTAAGTCAAAGAATACAGTACTCTAAAACGATTGACAGTCATTCACAAAGACTTACTACTGCAGAAATAAATTATTGGGGCGAGGTGCTTCTACGAATTGTTTCAAGAAAAATGCTTGCTCAAAATTGTTTAGCCCTCCGAGGTACAAGTGACAAACTTTACGATTTCGGTAACGGCAATTTTTTACAAATTATTCAACTACTTGCTCAGTTTGATCCAGTAATGGAAGAGCATATCCGAAGAGTGCTTAGAAAAGAAGCTAAAGTGCACTATCTCGGAAAAGAAATTCAAAATGAATTGATTATTCTTTTAGCTGAAAATATAACATCTCATATTATTACTGATATTAAAAAAGCTAAATATTATTCAATAATTCTAGATTGCACTCCTGATATCAGCAAGATCGAGCAAATGACAATTTTAGTAAGGGAGGTTTCCATTAAAATTAATGAAAGCTTTTTAGGCTTTCTTCCGGCTGAAAGATCGACTGGATATGAACTTTCAGCTCTAATACTTAAAAGACTTGAAACATTGGGATTGAATTTGCAGGATATGAGGGAACAGGCTTACGATAATGGGGCCAACATGAGAGGCAGTAAATCGGGAGTACAATCTAGAATAAATGCGTTAAATCCAAGAGCATTTTACCTTCCATGTAGCAGCCACTCATTAAACTTGGTAGTTAATGACGTGGCAAAAGCATTCTTCAAAGTCGCCAATTTTTTTAATATAGTCCAAAAATTATATCTGTTTTTTTCCTCATCAACTTTTCGATGAACAATATTATTAAAATATGTTTCCGGACTTACTTAGAAACCTCTAAGTAATACTCGTTGGGAAAGCCGAATAGATGCATTAAAACCACTAAGGTATCAATTAGGAGGGATAGACGATGCTTTACTTGCTGTTTGTAATAACTCGGAGGTTGACAACTCTATAAGAGTTGAGGTTTCTGGACTATTAAGTTGTGTTAAACAATTTAAATTTTTATGCTGCATTGTAATTTGCTACAAAATCTTAAATTGTATCAATCCTATAAGTAAGCTCTTGGAGACAAAAGACTATGATTTACCATCTGCTATGGAGCTCTTGAAAAATTGTAAAGATTTTTTCAAGGATCTTAGATCAGACAGAGCCTTTAATGAAATGCTTTGCGATGCTCGAGAACTCGCAGACGAAATTGACATACCAGCTAATTTTGAGCTCACCCAGCCACGTCATAGAGTTCGAAGAAGGAATGTTAATTTCGACTATGAGGCAAAAGATGATCCAATAGAAGATCCTGCTTTGAAATATAAGGCAGAATTTTATTTTTTTACATTAGATTCCTCAAAACGACATATAAAGTATTGTAAAGATTTAGAAACAGTGTTGTCTAATGGGGATTCATCTGATATAAACGCGCTTGACTTGGCAGACGAGTAGCTGTTTTGGCTTTGCTAAACAAAAAAGAAAGTCCAGTTGAGATTTTAAAATTCATATCGAATCTGGATTTTGCTCCCAATCTTGGTATAGTTTTAAGAATATTGCTGACTCTCTTAATAAATGTGGCAAGTGGAGAAAGGAGTTTCTCCAAATTAAAATTAATTAAAAAATTTTTACGCTCCACAACTACCGAGGATCGACTAAACGGCTTAACAACAATAGCCGTCGAACATGACCTGGCTGAAAAAATTAATGTTAAAGAAATTATAAAACAATTTTCAGAATTAAAAGTGAGAAAAAAACACTTTTAATTTCAACTCTCGGATTAAATGTATTTTTAATATGTAATAAAGTTTTAATATTTAGTGGTTTTATAATTTGTTTTACTTTTTTTTAAATATCTGTTCTGTATTTTATAATTATGCACCAGAAATGACTCTTTCCTTTTTTTCTGCGCAACAGTAATTTTAATTTAGTGCCAAAAACATAAATAAATAAATTAGTATTTTTTTGCTAATCAAAACTTCAACATTGCTGATGTTTGCAATTTTTTTACTTGTTTTATTTTACCATTAATTGTGGAAAGGGTTTAGGTTATCTCTTTTAATTTTTGTTATAAAGGGGCGGCATTTTACCTCGTTGCCCGGGGCGGCGAAGCTGCTAGCGCCGGCCCTTCCGAAACTATTAAGACTTGTGTGTTTCGGAAGATCGAGTCACCAGCATTTCTGGAAGTTGAAGTTCCAAAACATCACTGACGAATCACCTGGTGATACTGTGTGTGTGTGACTACAAGAAACAAGAAATTCACCAGTTTATGGTCGAATTATTCGTTCTGATCGTCATGAGTTACTCCAGAAGATACGTGCTTGATTGACACTCGATTACTTTATTTTCTAGATTAAGCACTGAGAATGTGTACTGTGGCCACTCATAATCATCTCTCTCTCTTTTTTTTTTAAATCAAACTTATTTTTATAAAAAATGAAATTGTAACAACTTTAAAAAAACATAGCAACCGCACTTTTGAAATATCATTGCCTTTCTATTTTTAGTTTTATTGTCTCAATAAATATATTTACATTAAAATGTATAATTAGTAACAACATTTTACGGCAAATACACAACAGTATTTATCTGAATAAATGTAAAACTTGGATAATTTTTGGCGTATCAATTTCAAAAGAGCTCTTTTATTATAAGTTTGTACTATTAAGCTGAGAATATTTTTGATTTAATAAAATCAAAAATATTCTCAGCCTAACAGTTAATATAGATAATTTTGGTTTAATCTATGTGTGCTTCGAATTTTGGTTTGTGTTTTTTTCGTGCTTTTGATTTAAAAATGTGCAGCAGGAGTATATTTGGTTGTTTATTTGCATTATAATATTATGACATAATTTAATTTTCTAAATTGAAAGTAGATGGAGATTTCGTAAGGATTTTATAGTTTTGAGACTAGAAAAAAATTTAACTTAATGATAACAAAATGAAATCCGTATATTTGCAATATTACGTTTTCCTATTAAAGGTTTTTACAATAAAAGCAATTTTAATTTATGTTAGTAATTTTCAGTAATTTAAGAAACTATTTTAATTGTGATATTTCACATAAAGTTAATTTTTTTAGTCACATTTTTCTGAAACGAAAAAATTAAATAAAATTTATAATTTCATTTGTGAATATATGTCTTTCATATACATATGAAGAAAGACTTTAATAGAGATATTCGGAAAAATTAGGTGAGTAAGTTAGGGGTGCAGAATCTCTGTATATTAGGTAAGCCAGTAAAAAAATTATTGGGTGTTAAATTTTTCCAGTAACAATAATTAGTTTTTATATAAACTTATGTATTGAGTACTATAACTATTTAAGTTAAATATTATTTATTACATGTTAATATTTGTTAGATGTTATTTCTTACATAATAATATTGTAAAAAGCACTTAACAAATGAGGAATAAAAAGCTGAACAATATTTACTTGCATTTTCACTGGCTTTCAAAGATATTTTTGGTATTAATATTGTAAAAATCTTCACAAGTTAATCTGTTAACTTCACTTTATAAAGCTTTTAATTGTATAGATTGCTTCATCGAATCTCTATCAATTCACGGATTGTTCAACAAAGAAAATACTTTCTCAACTACTGATATGACAAGTAAGCAGAAAGTATACTTAACAATCTTAGATCGTGAGCTGCTATGTGATTCTCCTTGAAGTGATCAAACAATTTAAGACAATTTTCTTCGCTTGAAATAATCACATCTCTGGTAGTCTCTTTTTGCTCCCACTGCAATAACTTTTAGAAGTTTCCTAGCTTTCCGAACATTTTTCGGTCAGATTTTTCCCAAAAAACTTTAGAATGTTTCCGAAACTATCTCCCAGAGGTCTAAATAGGCATTGCAACTTTCATAAGTCGTCCAATGAAAAACTGTCACATTGTTACGGACTTGCTTATCTAGATTTCTGTAGATGCTTTTTGCGTCTATAGGGATAAAGTTTGAGGCCAGACTTTCAGTCAGATTTCTTTTGAGAGCTTGGAGCTCAGCCACCACAAAATCTATAATTTTTTTTCATTACCCCAGTATGGTCTCGTTAAGCAGTGCTAACTAATCGTGGACAAACTATAAGTAAATCACGCCCTGTTAAATAACATAACAATTTTTTTTATTTTGATGGTCATCACATTTCTTGATCTAAAAAACGCTTTCAGATTTAAAAATATTTCCAGCGAATATATCATTGATAAAAGCCATGTGTTTCCATGTTGAAGGAATTTAAAGTACTGTATCTCGACATATTCACAAAATTCTTTTAATTTAGTTAGATGGACTGTGCATATGTAGATGCATTTATAAACATTTACCAGTAAGACTTCTATATCAATTGGGAGACTATCGACTGCAATTTGCACAAGTTCTGCACAATGTGTGCGCCACATTTTATTTTTCCCTTCCAAAGCTGTTCTTGTGAGTCGATGCAGAATATTATTTTTTTCCTGCTCTTTTCATACCCCCAAAATTATCATATATTATTAATTTTATGGTGTAAATAAATTACAACAAAAAATTATTTGCAATTATCTCCATAAAGGTCAATCACTTTGTTGCTCAAATCGTTTTGAAACAGGACAGATCATAATTATTCAATGCATACGTTCTTCAAAAAAGGAAATTCATTCTCTATATCCTCTATGAGTTTACAAAACTGTCTTGGTATATAAAGGATAAACTTTAACCTTTAAGAGATATATAAAATAGCGCTGCTCACTAACATAGCAAGAAAAGCCGACAGGGACTGAATGACTTGTCTGTATCGCAAGCGACTAGCGCTGAGATTGGCGAGTCCAACGTTATTGCCTGTGCGGGGTATAAAATAACTCTACTGGATATAAAGTTACAGTGCATTATGCTCAATAATGGACTCGCATAGCGCATGGTCACAATTGGCAAGGTAAGGCAATATTATGTATTAGCAGATCATTACTTTGCTCGTTTTTCATACAAACATGAAATAAATTACAAAGTAATTATCCTAAATGTTCTTTCACAGTTAATTAATTTTAGACTTTTAATCATCCATAAAATCAAATTTAATTTTTGCTGTTACATAAAGGAAACTAGCCGGATAATGGGATTTTGTCTAAAGTCTGGGGCTGTCTAGTCTAACCGAAACGTCTGGCAAGAGTAACTATTCAAACTTTGCACAGATGGTATCAGTAAACCTCCAAAGCCTCAGTTCTACATCATCTTTACAAATACATGGAAGTTCTTTTTCATGCTCACTTTTCATAGAAGACGCTCATTTTTATGAATTTGCAGAGACTGGTAAAATAGTTCTTAAACTCATAAAATAGGAAAATAAGCATTAGTTCTTAAATCTATTTTTTTTATCAAACTCTTTCTCTTTGTAAATAAAATACTATTAGAAAAAATTATTTAGTATAAGCTATATAAAAGAAAGTGCAAAATTAAATTTGTTCTTAAAAGCAAATTTCGCATTAATTTTATGAAATTTTAACTTAATTTTAAAAGTAATTATTTTACATTGATTCACAATAAGTTTCAAAACTACATCTTTTAAAAGTAAGAAAGCCTTTTCCTGCTGTTTGTTTTGCAAGCGATAGCATCCTTTTGTCTTAATAACTGAAAATTTTTTAATTCTCATTTAATTAACATGTCAATCATTTAATTATCTGACGAACGGCATCTTCGTTACATAAAAATTATATCCCAATCTATACTCAAAATCCTAAAATCAAATTTCGGGCAGAAGCCCATATTTTTGTCGAAGCTCATAGGTGCAAAATCATCTTCACTTAAGTCGTCAGGTAAATGTTCTTGGTTTACTTCAAATACAATCCTTTTTTAACAAAATCATTTATTACAGTAGACGCTTGCATAGTACATAGACATGACAGGTGAATGTCAAAATAATGCAGATATTGTTTTTCTGAAACATCATTCCAACTTGAATTGATGAGTGCATTGCTCTTCGGATAACCATTTCCAAGACATTATTCCTAGTAATAATGCCTTATAATATTTGCACTTGAAGTTATTGATTACACACTGATGTATGAACTGTAAAATGGAAGTTAAAATACTAAGTTCAATAAAAATTGCCTTAAAAAAATCTGAAATATCAGCATTATCAGTGGATTTAATTATCCATTATTCAAAGGATTTATGATTCTCCAATAAAAAACGTCTCTTAATCTCATTTTTTCTAGAATACAATAAAAAAGGCATAAAAATGAATATTTTACAAAATTTTAGTTTATAATTAGGAGTTAATTTTAACATTGCGTCTATAAAATCGTGTTAGGGCCGTGAGTGTATGTAAATTAAGGATTCCAAACAAGCGTCTACTATATATATACACAAATCTCCTCTCATTTTTCTCAAAATATTTTTTGTACTAAATTATCCAAATTTCACAACTTTGGAATTGGAACTCATCTTTTTATAGATTTCAAAACTGCCCAGAATAGAAACTACATGTTGAAGCTTATATCACTGACACGTTTGTAACTCACAATTCTTTGACTGAATAAGACCATGTAATGAGTTACAATTCAAGGCAATTTTTCAGATCCAATGGAAATTAGAAATGGGGTTAAATAGGCGATGCACTGGCATGCTTATTTTTCAACATAGTATTAAAAAAGATCATTCGTGATTCATAAATCAACACCAGAGAAAATATATTTTATAAATCTATGCAAACGTTTTCTTTTGCAGATGATATTGATATCGTGAGAATAACTGCTGATTTGAAACAGACTTTTATAACCCGGAAAAAGGAAGCAAATAAAACGAGCCTACAACCAACCAAGAAATCTCTAAACACATGTAATGCATTAAGGTCTACAACCCATTTACAAATTCATATATATAAATTTGAAAAAGTTTATAGCTTAACATATCTGGGTTCTAAGGTTAACACTGATAATATTTACATCTGAAATTTAGAGGCGAATCAATGCTGTCAACAGACGACATTTGGATTAAAGAAGTACCTAAAACCAAACTTAATTAAAAGAAAGACTAAGATACTAATTTTTAAATGTTTGATGAGATATATACTTACATACTGATCAAACTTGGACAATGACACAAAAAGATAAAAATGTTTTTGGAATCTGAGCAACAAACATAAAGGGCTATTTTTGGAGGTATACAAGTTGATGTACTTAGCGTACAGATAATCAAATTTAGAAGCCAATCGTGCTTTCAGAGAACCTGACATCATCAAATACATAACAAAACAAATAATTAAATTGACTGATCTTGTTATTATAATGAAAAAAGAATGTTCACCTCTCTCACGGAAAATATTCTTGGGCTGGCCCCCTGGAGCAAGAGCTGGGGCTGACCCTACCCTAGGTGGGTGGACTGCTCAGGACCACTGTTAAAGGGATCTTGACATTTTAAGAATGATCAATTGGAAAACCAAGGCGAAAATTAGAAAGGTATGGAAAAAATTTCTTGAGAAGGTCAGGACCCACCCACCAAGAGCTACTGTTTCATTAAGAAAAGAAGGAATACTTCAAAAGTAATTAAAAATAGGAAAAAATAAAGGAAAAGAACACAATTTGGGTATTTAATAAATTAGAGATGAATTTAGCCATGTGTTCCAATCTAGAGAAAAATTCCGTTATGAAGTTGTCACTGAAAAAAGATGTCTCTTTACAGGTATGATACAAATAAAAATTTCAATAGATATACGTTATTTTTTAATTTATAAATAATTCATTTTTCATTATGAACATTTTAATAAAAAATATAATAGAATTTGGACAACATATTACAAATATGATGATGACATTTATCTTTTTGAAGATAACTGTGATTTCATCATAGTTATTCTATCAGAAATAGTTCTATCTAAGACACCACACATGCTTTGTATTTGATTTAAGGACACCATATCTTTCTTTTCAAAAGCAGCTTTAGCAGCATCTTCTAAAAGTCTATAAAATAATATTTTATCATTAAAATGTGCTTAACAGAAAAAGACTGTATTTTAAAAAAGTACTAAGATATCATAATTAAATAAATATATATACCCAGCTTTAATGTAATACTTCACACGATTTTCTTCTTTTACTTTAGGCAGGTATTTTTTAGCTTCAAATATATTCGCATGTTTGACACATACATCTACAAAAGGCTAAACAATAAAAAAACACAATTAGTCAAATTTAATCTATAATTTCTGTATTTGCATATGATACATCTAATTATAAAAAAAAATCCTTCAATGTGGATAAAGTAATAGATTAAATTTTCTTAATTAAGTAGTTTCAAATACAATTTTAAGACAATATCAGATGAAAAATAGAACATTTTTAAGTGAAATAATTCCCATATACTAGAAATAAAACAATTTAGAAAAAACATATTTCAAAAGAAGTAAAAATTCCATACAGGGCATATATTATATTTCAAGCAACACATGAGAAAAATTCCACTAAAATAAAAGATTGAGAATGTATTAGAAAAGATACAACTAAGTAAAATTAACAGAAATTAGCTATTAAACTCCCCTTTTCTAAATAAACAGGAGACCACTCTGATATCCAAAAGCATCTAAGATCCAAAAGTTCAGCATTTTTCCAAAATGTTGCAGATAAGACAATGAATGAAGATAATATCTGCTATACAAATTATTTCATGATTTAACTATCATTGGAAGAGAACATACTTAAAGGGATTTAAGAACATTGCATAATCAGCTAAATCCGAGCTAATGAAATGTGATACGATGTTGACATCATGGTAAACACTCAACTGCAAAGTATATGTAATGTATATCAGACACAAGGGTAGAGTTCCTCGCATGGATTATTGATTTGGATTGGTTAAAGATATAATGTCCCTATTCACTCTTACAGCTAATTCATGCAGGACCCACTATTTCTCTCCAATTGGGATATAGTCACAAGCTTAGCTTATCTAAGAAGAAATTAATCTCTACCAGTATTTATCTTGGTTAAATCTTTGCATTCTATTATCATAATGTATTACTTATTTACAATTTAGTGAGGTACCTTATGATTAGCTTATCATTGCTTATTTGCAACAACACATAAGTTAACTATTATTTCAAATAATTGAAATTAATATCAACTTCACAGACAACAAACTTTTTCATTGTATCACGATTCATTAGCTCATGATACAATGAAAATGTTTTCATACAATTGCAACACTGATTATTTTTGAAGATGATTACAATGATTTCTCATCTGAGGTAATTCCTGTTGACTATCAGAAGACATGGCAATTCACATAAAAAATATTTTGAGCATCGCAATATTAAACAAAATTATTTCTGAGATGAAATATTATCATGAAATTTAAAACTCTTATCATTATAATTGTAATTTTGCATACTTATAAAATTAGAGTTAACTGGAAAAGATAGAAAACTAAAGACAAAATCATTAAGCAAATGGAATATTTTTTTTTGTTTTCATTATAATAAACATAAATTAATTTCAAATGAAAAAACAAAACGTACTTCATAACCAATTGGCGATTTTTTAGATTTAGAAAATTTTTCTAACTCCAACCAGTCCCCACCATCAGCTAAAACAGTAATATGTAACCACCAATACCTAAAAAAAAAAAAAAAAAAAAAAAAAAAAAAAAAAAAAAAAAAAAAAAATACAAAATGCATTACTGCAATAACATATTTTAGTAAAACCATTGAAGGCATTAAAAGTAATAAAATAGACATCCACGATTTGAAATAAATCTCTCTTTTTAATACTTTTAGACTAAAATTAAAAAGAAATGTAGTTCTGCAACATTTATTGCATATAAGAATAACATGAACTTATAGAATAGATTCTGCATCTTTACAAATATCTGAGCTAGTGTTTATGAGGGTTGCAAATTAACAACTAAAGAATAAACATAACAAAAAATTATTTATCATGTATAATCTTAAACTCATTTGAGAAATAAATAACTAATTATAAATCACATGAGTTAAAATTTATGTTAGATATGCATGTATATATAGTATCTATACTATGTATAACATTATATATGACATTTAAAATATGTATTACATATATATTTATATTACTTACAAAGAAAGAGGATTTAATTGATGAAGATTTTTATAAAGTTAATTTTGAATAACTTACAACTTTTTATGAAAATTGCCACTTAGATTTTAGGTCTATGTATTTAATAAAGCATTTAGATTAGAATTATTGAGAAGAATTGTATTTACAGAGAATTATACTGATTAGACTAAGTGACATTAATTAATGTTAAAAAATACTCTTTAAATAGCTCTACTCAGTTATATTGCAACTGTTAACTGCCTACTTTTTATATACTTCATTTTTTCACATTTGTTTAAGTACAGGGTTACTTTTTAAAAATTATAAATTCATAACTTATCTGACTATGAAATTTCAGTATAATTAAATGTAACCGTAAGTAGTAACTTTTAATGTTTTTCCTAATTAAACATATTTTATGATTTTTTTTATTTGAATATAACAATGAAACAGCTATTTATTTTGATGTTCATCAAGTTAGTTCACAAGCATATAATTAAAGCTATCAGCACAATGCTCAAAAAGTGTTTTCAAATAATAATTTACATATTCTCATAAAAAAAAATATGTTTAATGAATAATTTGTAGACCAAATAAACACTAATAGTTTGGAAAGAGTACTAAGCTAATTTTTTAGCTGAAGTTTTGAAATATTTAATACAATTCTATCAAAATTTAATTGTAAACACAATCAAATATCATAATCAATTCAACATTTTATTAAATACTAACCTTATAAGAAGCTTCCAGACTAAAATAAATGAATTGCTTTAACTATTAGTTTCAGCAATGAAAATTAATACCCTACAAGACTTTTACAATATAATTTTTTTTTTTTTTTTTTTGATCAAATAAGAAATTCAAAAGAAAAGCTTCTTAAATTTTTTTCTACCCTACATCTTAAAACAAATTAAACTAATGAACAACAAAATAGTAGTAAATAAGTATAAAGCTTCACCTTATAAAATGACATAAATTTCTGCGGAAATATCAGTAAATTTTTTAGTAACAATATTAAACAAAAGAAACTGATAAATTTTCCATTACTTTTTACATAATCTAATCTAATACAAGAAAAATTTCAAATTAAAATAAGTGAAATTTTATACTTGAATTTATATTTCTGATGAACATAAATTATTTTAACTTTGACAGTTACATTAAAAATGACGAATTTTTCTAGCAAATCGCAAATTTTTTTATACTTAAACAACTATAAATGCAGAATTGAAATGAAAAGAAAAACTAAATTTTTAAATACACTGATAATAGTTAATAGATTTAGGAATAGAAACAATCCAAATCTAATTGAGAAAATATGTTGGATAAATAAATATTCACTAAATTCATTTCTTGATTAACACCTCATTCTAACACATAAATTATCTTTATATGTTAAAGTATTTTTGAAATTGAAAAACATGAAATAATTTAAATATTTCTATAAAATATTATATTTTAAACAATATAATAATTCAATTTCAATATTTTCACAGTCATTATGAAATACTAAGTTGCAGTAATATTTGGGATAAATCTTTGTTTTCTTACAATTAGTAAAGATTAACTGTTCAATTTTATAGAAACTAGGAATGTTGTGATTTAATTTATTGATGGAAAATACCTTCGATCAGGAACTTTAAATTCTTTCCTAAGTTCTTCAGCTAGTTTAAATTCTCTATGAATTAACAGTTGTTTCATGGTTTGATGCAAAGATAAACTTCGATAATCCTCATGGAACTTCTCTTCATAATTAATTTGGTACTTTAACAATTTCAATTGTTCTTCGGTTATCTATTCAAATTAAATTTGTCAAAAGTTAATTTAAACATTTAATATTCAATATTAACATATATTCAAATAAATTCAAAGAAAATTGAAGTTCAGACTAAATAAATGATATAGAGCACAAATAATTCAGTATGTTTCAAAATTTAATATGTCAAATATTAAATCAAAGTATCATTTAAATATAAATAAAAATTAATTACTTGGGCAGCAAAATCATTCTTGGCCTTTTTATATGAATTCACTGCTTCTTGCAAACAGTTTGTCTGTTTTTCTATTCTCTAAAATTATTTTCAAAATAAGGATTATTAAAAAGAATATTAAAAATGCTTACAATTGCACATTATATAATATAAAAAAGAAGCATCAATTAAATTTTTAAAATACTTTAGTAATAACTTATACTTTCAGATTTCTTTACATTTTAATAAACAAAATTACTTGGATAAAGAACTGATATTTATGAATTACATTCTAAACAAAAATGAACTAATTCTTTTGAAGACATGGTACCATTTATTACCTAATTTTTCATTAATTGCATATAAATTATAGAGATAACCTGTTAAAGAATGTTCTCCAGAACATATATTCAGTATTATAAATGATCCAAGAGAAATTATGTAATTTATATTGTTAAAATAATTTACTTTTAATTGATATAATTTAAAGCACAAAATAAAAAAAATAATTTTCCCTTTACATAGAGTTTCATAAAAAAAAATGCACAGCCCTTATAGTTATATTCTTACCGTTGTCTGAAAGCTTTCCATAACAAAGCAGTGTCCTTCAGAATTAAAATCACTTTCCTGGCAATAGTTTTCTCTCAGCAACTCTATGTCTTGTTCTTTACACAGCTTTTCAAAATACACAGAATACAGAATCTTTTAGACTTATGTTTTTTTATAATATTTATAATATATCAATTTTGTAATCAATAATAGTTTTGTTATATTTATAATATATCAATTTTGAAAAGTATTACAAATTTTCTGTCTTGCATACAGAATGTAAAGTATTAAAATGCATTAACACACAAAATCTTCAGTTAAGAAGTTATACATAAATTGACAAATGTAAGCCTTATTAAATACATATTTCAGTAAAAATTTAAGGAATATTAAAATTTGTATGCCTAATAATAAAATACACACGAGCATTTATTTTTAGTTATTTATTATGCCAATGTATTTAGTCATTTCTAATATTATTTAGATTGCAAATTTAGTCCCTTTAGCCTCTCTTACACTTGCATAACAAATAAAGAAAAACAAACACCATAAAAACACATTTCCCAAATGATACAAGAACTATTTTATAAAGCCTTTTGACTATACTGAGTATCATAGTAACCTTCTATTGCTGACAACAAATTACAATTGAAAAGCAGGAAACTGATACTACTAGGTGGTTTTTATTTTTATATTCTAAACTCAGATTTTTTTTTATATCTTTATTATAAAAACAGACTGGATAAGAGTGAGATTTTTAAATTTTTCTAATAGTTTAGGGAAACCACAAATTCAAACAATTTCATTACATATATGTGCAACTTACAACTAAAAATATCATATATTGCACAAATAAAAAAATGCATTTATACATATTAAAGGTATTAGTTTTATATGAAATATATATTTTTCAAAATACATGAAGCTATAGACATGAATTATTCTAAAACATAAATTGTACACTTAAACTTCAAATTTTGGATTCTATTTTAATAATAACAATAACAAAGAAAATTAGAAATTAATTAAGCTGGCAAAGCAAAAAATTATATTAAGAGATAAACTATGAAGTCAGTACTAAAAAATATGTGTACAACAATTTTCAATTTAATATAGAAATATGTAAGCAAAAACTTTGAGTAAAAATAAAAAAAATCAATAAACTTATCATAAAATTGTAATTAAGAATTTCTTTTAATTTAAAATGTTACATCAATTATTAGAATAAATTTAATATTAGTTTCGATATAAAATTTTCTTTGCAGTAAAAATTTAAGTATTTTGAGTGACATAGCAATTGAAATATCTAATAAGTGTAAAAAATTGGGATAATCATTGGAACGTATGCCAAATATTAAAATTGTCTATTAAAATTTTAATCTCTATTAAAATTGTATTTAATTTAAAAAAACTTTTATGAAAATACTATACAAGTACTTTGTACTTTTCTAATGTTGATATAGAATTACAAGAATTTCACAGAATACAAAATACTTAGTAACAGCAGTATTTTCATGTTATTATATAATTTAACAATGATATTAAAGCTATCAACTTGAAGGAAAATTTTTAATTTCCAGTACAATAAAAGTTTGAAACTACAATTTCAATATATAAATTTAAATATTCATGAATAAATCATTAAAATATTTTGCATCAATATTTCAATATCATATTTGCAAAATAATTAACATTATATTATTTATTCAAATATTTTATACAATAGCATGTTTCATACTAACTAAAAGATAATATGAATCTTTTACAAAACAGTAAAGCTGAGAAATCTACAATTAGTTTAATAATATTTGGGGATAATATTAAACTTAGATTAATTTTAGGCTGATTCTAATCTAATAATAGTTTTCTTAACAAAATTCATAATTACAATTTAGGAAACACCCTATAACAATGACAAAATATCCATATTTTATACTCTCATACTTGATATATATATATATATATATATATATATATATATATATATATATATATAAGCGTATACATAGTTTATACCAACCTTTAAATAAAGATTATGGGCAACTGGAAATTGACGAATTTTCATGTGAAAATCACCTTTGGACAATGTGGTTTTCAAATATCGGATCACAGTATATACTAAAAAGAAATGAAAATCATAGCTTTTCATAATATTAAATGGTTTTATTTATTATATCAATAAAATGCAACACATTGAAAATAACAAAAGTATTAAAAATAGTAAAAAGCAACATTGTTAAAGCCTAGGTTTCAGAACGGCTTAAAATTATATTATTTCAAATATGAGCCGATATTTAGTGAAATTGTAAAAAAATATTTAAATTTAGTTGAAGCTATTTTATAAATAACACAAAAATTTTGTTCACATATATAGATATTTAAAACATCAGATATTTGGATATTTTTCAATGTGTAAAAAGATAGATAGATATTTATAATTTTTCAATATGTAAAAATTGGCGAATATAAATTTCATTTGTGTAATACATGTTTCTTTACTAAATATCACAGTTTCTCAAAACATTAAAAATTTTAACACATCAGCAGTGTTTATATAATCATTAAGAATAAGTTAAAAAAATGCTTCAAATTAAACAACTTTTTAGAAGAATACTTTAACAAGTGAATGAAAAAATTGCTATTGATTTTAATTTGATAGATAAGTGAATTTGATAGCTAACTTTCTCTTCTCATTTATGCTTAATTTTGAATCCTGTGAATGACAACTCATTCGAACCAGCTATAATTTCATAAAGAATGGGAACAATTGTAGTTGAACTTGAACATTTGTACTTCAAATATAGAACTTCAATTGTTAATAAATATTAAAAATTATTAAGCTAATACAGTTAGTGTGCTGATGAAAACTGGTTCAAAAGCTGTGTGCTTAATAGACAACAATAATCATATGTAGTTATAATAAGTGTATTTTACACATTTTGTGTTAAAAATTACATTTGTAACATTACATTATATATTTGTCTATAAAAATTTCATAATTAAATATTAAAATTCAAAATTTTCAATAGAATGATAAAGAAATTTGCCATTTATTTAATAAACAGAATTTGCAAAATTATTTTTGGAATCTCGTGTTTTAACACTGAATGCACAGTAAATATTTTGTAACTGATATATCATGAATAAGTCAAAAGTACAATTAAAAATGTATATTAATATTATAATGTATGGCATACAAAAGAATAATTTGTTTATATTTCTATAAAACCATGCATTATGAACATAAAAAATATTTGAAACAAAAATTTCATGTTACCTGACAAATTAACTTTAGTGTCTATGATTTATAAAATGCCTCTCTAGCTCTAGCTAGAATTTTTTTAAAAGCTTTGTTACTATTAAAAAAGTTCTGATTATTAATTATTTAAATTTTAACAATTAAAACTAAACTAACAACTGATTAAAAATTCTAATTTAAAAATATTTCCAAATGGAATTATTTTGAAGTATTTATTACTACTTATTTTCAAGTATTAAACATATGATTACCACTACATAAAAATGTAAAAATAAAATGTCTTCAAAATATTTCCTGATAATATGTGTTAAATGAACTTAATAAAATGTAAAGAGAGCATATTTCAAAACTTTATGAGTAATCAACTTGATAATTTATGCAGAAAAACATTAAAATTGTGTTTAAAAAAAAATTTCTGAAATGATATAAAAAAATCAAAAACCTATTATTTTTCAATCAAAAATGCTTACAGGTAATAGACAAAATAAATGGACATGAAATTTACTAAATATAAAAGAAAACAGTCAAACTTATATAATATAAATAAAAGTATATGAATAAAAAACAATAAAATTACTAAGATCAGTGTCTCCACTATCAATTGCTTTCACCATTGCTTGAGTTTCTTGTTTCAGCTTAATCAGGAGAGGAACTTGTTCAGATGCTCTTGTTTCATAATCCAACAACTTTAAAAATATTATGAATTGTACTATATTTTTATATAAATATTTATATTAAATTAGTAAAAAATACAAAAATTAATATTATTTTTAAACACAAATATGAATATTTTCTTCTAAGATAAAAGTTATCTAGAAATAAGAAATTATAAGAAATTTTTAAATATAAGATACAGATAACCTCATATAACTTATATTCGAATTTAACCAAATTTACTTTTATTGTAATGGCTGTGAAAGATGAGTAATATGTCTAAAAAATATATTAACTCTGATCATAATATGATAAAGTATAAAAAAATTCTTGACTAAGCAAGATTTAATGTTTACTTTAACAGCTAATGAAGGATGCCCATAATCCATTGCTTTATTAGAAATTTCAGCATATGAGATGCCAGGTGTTGAGCCCAATTTATCAGCAATAGCCATGGCAGTGAGTTCAGGATCCAAATTTGTTCTTTTCACCTAGAAATAATACATTTTGTATTATTAAATTTTAACATTAGATGACCCAGTACAATAATAACAGTTAAGTAAAACAAAATGTTTATATTTCTATAATATAAACAATTGTGTAATACGAATTTTTTTTCTTTATTATATTAGACAAAAAGGTACATTTCACATTAAAAAAAATTATCAAATATTAAGCCCCTTTACAATTATTAAATAAGTAAAACATAAAACGGAAAATTTTATAACATGAGAATAAAACTTTAAATTTTCAAATAAATATTAATGTAAAATTAAGCGATTCGAACTACTCACAAAATTTAGTTACAGCTAACTAACTTTGCATATTTTTAAGAAGTTTTTAAATGAAATATTATTAATAAATTTCATAAAGAAGAATCAGACTTTAAAAAAGGGGGAAAAATAAAGAACATAATAAAAAAATTTCTTTGTTTTGCAACATTTGAATATTAAGTAAATTGTCTTACAAGGATAACAATTTTCTAATTTAAATAAATATAAGAATAATTGAGTATTTAATTATTTTTAAATGAATAAATATATACAGACCAAATTTTCTGTTTTTCAAAAAGAAAATTTGGGAAATTTCTCAAAATGAAAGTTGCTTAGATTGAGTATAGGATTGATTTTTCATAAAACGCTTTCTGTTAATTCTAGTACAAATTTCACAAGTTTTGTTGCACAATGTCAGATATTGAATTAAAAATTGGCTTTTTTTTTCAAAAATTTAATTAGATCAAATTTAATTGCAAAGTATATTTAAAAAAATAGAAATACAAAAAATCCTCTTTATCTTAAAATATATAAGTTATATTCTCCTTTACATACAAGTGTAATACGCATTTTTTTTTTACTTTATTATATTAGACAAAAAGTTACTTTTCACATTGAAAAAAATTATCAAATCTTAAGCCCCTTTACAATTATTTAATGGTGAATCTTGAATATGCGTTTCATCTCTCCGTATCCGGAGAGGAGAAATGCAGATTTGCATTTTCTTATCTCAATATTTCAGGCGTGAAAAACGTCACATGTGTGACGTAACTTATCGCCTCTCTTAGAAAGGAGGAGTGACTAATCACGGTGAGTAGAGGAAGTGTAGAGGATTTTTAACCCGCGGGACAAACCTGACAACAAACAAATTAAAAACAAATTAAATGCTGTGGTGGAAAGGGAAGCCCGGGAATGGCCTTCTGTTATCTCCTTTTCGAGCTCTTTAATCATCTTTTCTAATTCCACCAAAGCTTGTCTGTGATTGTCGACATATACCGGCGATGGTCCGAAAGTGCAAGAAATGTAATCAATTGTACGGTCTTTCACCAACGTTTTTGGTATGTGTTGACATTCACCGGTGAATGTCGACATTCTCTGATTTCGGTCTTTCACGGTAACATATATATATATATATATATATATATATATATATATATATATATATATTGTTAAATCTATTTAAAATTTGAACATTATACATTAAATTTATTAATGCATTGCCTTGCAAGATTGGAAGAAAATTAAAGTCTAGTTGCACTAAAATTTTAAAATTTATAATTAAAGAAATTTTATAATATTAAATAATAATAAATAATATAAAATAGATGTTAAATACAAAATAATTTCAGAGTTCAACATTATTTCTAATACACATATTACTTACTTTTTAAATTAATATAAATTTTTTAACAAGTACAATTATAACATTAGGCACAGATCTAAAAATCATATAATTTTTTAAATTTGAATTTAATTTGTTAAAAATTAGATGATGAGAAATGTAAATTGATACATGATAAGAAAAAGAGTGAAAACAGTTAATGCATTCCAATGAATACATTCATGGCTTTATATTTCTTTATCAAATAAAACTTATATGTATTATTAACAAAATAATGAGGTTTTTAAAGTTATTAAATAATTATGGAGATTTAAGAATTGTTTAAATAAAACTAATTCTCATTAAATCTAATTTATAAATTATAGGTATTGCAAAATTAAAAATCATTATAAAAATCATAATTCAAAAATAAAACAAAAATATTTAATAGTTCAAGCATTACAATTATTTTTCATTATTTAAATGACTAAAAAAACTTTACAAACTTTGAATTTTACTTCATTACATTGTTTTTTTTATATTATAGAATTCATAAATAAAATTAAAAGTCTTTATTAATTAATATTTTTTAAGATAATGAGCATTTTTATCAAAAATTAATTAAAAAATAAAATAAATATAAGATGTAATTTCATAGATATAAAAGAAAATTTTATTTACTTTATAACAAGCCCAGTGATCAAGTATTCGGCTCGCTCCTTCTGTATCTGGTATTTTTAAATACTGACAAATGCAAATAGCATAACAATAATGCCGCCTGAGTACTAATCGATCCAGAAGGACAGGAATGGTCAAAAAGTCTAATCTATTTAAATTTAAGGAAAAATTACCTTGAAAGTAATAATTAAAAAATCAGTCATGAAACACACAAATATTAATAAGTAATGAAAGAGAATAGGATACAATTTATAGATGTATTTTAAGCTTTCGTATAGCAATCTATGAACACTTTATACACATAGTTTAATTAATTTGTCTATAACAAATGACCATAATGCATGATATGATGCTTAAGTTCTCTATGTATGCTATGCTACAATGCCATTAGATCTTTAGTTTTCCAATATTTTTTAACTTCACAATTTAAAAATACAAGCACAGAGCACAGGTCAAGATGAGAAGCATAAAAAATTGATGTTGTCTATACACTGACATACGGGAGAATCAAAATGTAAGCCAATACAAATACATGAGCAAACAGTCATAACCATAGTAAGGTAGAAAAGTATCATTGCTGCATTTTTAGAATAATCTAGGATCAAGCATTGAGGCCATGGTTTTCTGATAATCACATAATGTTCTCTGCCTCATCTTGAGAGCTTATCTTCTTTTTTCATCAAGAGTTGTACTGAATAAAATGAGAGGCTTTTCAAAAGACCCTTGTATTCTTTTTGAAAGAATGACCGGAGGCGCAAGAAATCAAAACTAGGACCTTTTGCATTGCTTAATTCAATAAGGTTAATACAACAACTATCAATTTCAAGCAAACTACAAACTATTACAAACATCCACTTTCAAGGCAGAAATCAAACTCACAAATTATTGAAATCATTGATGAAAACCATTCAACTGTCAGCCTAAATGATTTTTTAAAAAAAGCAGTAATATTTATGTAACTGATAGTTATATTAGTATCAATAATGACCTAAGATATCTGTAATCTAAATGATCAAAAATTATCGATATTTGATATACAAAGAAATCTTGTTCATCAGAGTAAAAATAATTTGTTCCTATTGTTGATAGAGCAATTTTAATAATCTGACCCTTTACTATTTAGTCACTAGACATTAAATTCTAATTATCTTCAGATCTGATAAAAATGCCTTTGGATTAAAAAAAAAAAAAAAAAAAAAAAAAAAAAAAATTCATTTTAAACAGAAATCTTCTAAGTATATAAAACATTTTATCATAATGCATAGTTAATACTAGAGAACTATATTAATGAATGATCTATCCAATGATAGAAAATATGAAAACAATCTTTCAGTGACCGACCCAATGAAAGCAATACAAAAGAAATTGTGCTAAAATATATAACAATAATGTTAATTTGAATAAACATTTAAAAACATTTCATTATAAAATGAATTTTTTAATATCTTATGTATTTTTTTAATTTGATTTACTTTCAGCAATATTTATATTGGATAGCTTCTAAACATTCATTTTATAATATAAACATCCATTATAACACAAATGGTTAAAGAATTTTGCATTTTAAAATACTGATAAATTTTTAAAAGAATACAAAAATAAAAACTTAATTCCTTCTGATTTTTGAATTTTTATAATTATACATGTATTAACTAGTAAAATTTATGTTTGAAATGCTTAAAAAAATATTAAAAGGTTTTTTATATTAAAATGTTCTTATACTACGCAAAAGAATATTATATATATTATTATAAAAGAGAATGTATAAACTTATATGTTAGTAACTACCCATTTTAGTAATAAATATATTTGCATTATACATATAATAAAATGACAAATTTCGGGTCAGCAAAAGTATCTTTAATACTTGAATAATACACATTTTTATATTTTTTAGTTATAATAAAAAATATAAATGATTTTCATAACAGACAATTTTGTTAAAAGGTTAAAAAAAAATTACAACATTTAAAATTATCAAAAAATAAAAATTGGAAAAGCAATTAATTTATTTTATTTTTTCCAAAAAATTAAAAAGTTGGCTTATAGCATATTGTACATTAGGTAAACACTGAAATATAACAACATCTAGATTTCTGTAAAGGATACTGAGTGTAAGTAATTGGGAGGCCAATAACATTAATTCTAACAGCATTAAGGACACGCAGAGTCTGGCACATTTTTACAAATGGCTCTGGATTCATATCAGGAATAAAGTTTTTTCCAAATGATGCAGCCTATAATCAAAAAACCAATTAGTTGAGTGCACAAATTTCAATAAAGTAAGTTTGTATAAAACATTTAGAAAATTATCATTATATATTTGAAACATTAATGTATAGTAATTTACATCATACAAACATTTATTAGGAAAATAATTCATTATACATAATTAACGGTATTTTCTTACACGAAGTAACATCTTTTGAGTTGAAGGCTGAAATTCATGACCAGCAGCTTTTAAACAGCACTCCACTGCTTCTTCAAGCTCATTTTTTTCTCGTATCATTCTAATATATTCATCTGCTTTGTGACTTCGTCTCTAGAAAAAAAATAAGAATAATATTAACAAATAAATTATATTGAATCTAAATTTAAATTATAACAAGAATTTTAATTTGATGGATTTCATATATCCGTTCCAAAACAAAGACTAAAAAACGAATATATATATATATATATATATATATATATATATAACAGATGTGTTATCTCTTCTATAAATAGATGATGCTGCACATATTTTTTTATATCACTAAATAGTTCTGAGCAATTCATATCAATCAACCTGAGTCATGCTTCAAATTAGAAAATACTAGTATTTTTATACTTATTTCAAACAGTAACTCTTAAATTAATAAATATTAAAAAAATATAATATGAGGAAAATATTTTTTCGGAAAAAAATTTAGCATGATTAAAATGATAATATTGAAATTACTTCTTACAAAATTCTCTATCAATTTTACAAGGCATTTAAGTAACAATAATGCAAACAAGTACAAAAGTAAAATGTGTATATAAAAATCATCAATAAGACCAGAAGCAATGATGCATAAAAGTGAATTAAGATTATAAATATACAGTGATTGTGCCATTGCAAAATAATATATGCAAGATACGCATCAGTTTGCTAATGACTGAAGCTCAAATCCTTATAGGCATTGTTTAAAAAAAAGTAAATAATATTTTCTACAAAGTATTATATTTTTAATAAATTACACTTGAGCTGTCTGTATCATAACTAAAACTATAAAACAAATTATTGTTGAGATAATTAGGAGGGTTTGAGGATCAGTGTGGTAGACTGAACAGAGGCAGCAGTAACAGTTGAATATTATGAAGCTCTTCAGGTTGATATCAACAAATTAAGATAACAGAAGCAAAATATTTTGCTATTTTTATCTTCCTTCTGAAAAAGAAAAAATCTAAAATCCTTCTGAAAAGAATTGCACTTGCAACTGAAACTGCGAATTTTATTAGAAATAGTTTGGTTAATTACTTTAACATTTAATCTATAAAATTTACAACAGTTAAAAAAACAATAAAAATTAATTATTTTTCAGTGAATTAGAACAACTATTTTGTTTATTATTTCGTTTTTCACAGAATCTGTTTCAGCTTTAAAAAATTAATATATATATTATGTATAATTTTTATAAAAGAATATTACTACTGACTCTAAACTCATTAGAAGCTTCTAGAAGTAAAGCACTGGGTGAGATAGATCCTATACGAAAAACATCAGCAACAGCATCTACAATAAAATTTAACACAATTTAGTCATGAAAGTTCAAATAATGTATTTTCTTTATATAGAAGAGATAATAAATAATGTTCAATAATATTCAAAAAGCAGTTATTTAAAATGGATTTTTTTTCACATTAAAATTATGATTTCTATGCAACTCACACAAAAAAAGAATTAAAAAAGTTCTTCACAATTATGTATAGCTTTAAAATCATAAAGCACATACACATATATTGTTTCATACAATAGCAAACATTATATACCAT
The DNA here is from genome assembly GCA_026290005.1 of Latrodectus geometricus. Classification (NCBI taxonomy): domain Eukaryota; kingdom Metazoa; phylum Arthropoda; class Arachnida; order Araneae; family Theridiidae; genus Latrodectus; species Latrodectus geometricus. The sequence continues at coordinate 28,097 of JAPDSC010111842.1, read as the reverse complement.
TAATTAAAAAGAGGAAGCTTCATTCGATTTTTAACATTTTAAATTAATGTCATTAAAGCAATGTTTGCAAAAATATAGGAGCACAATTTTAATGAAATTATGCAAATACTTATAACAATAAATGATGTCAAATAAAATATCTATAATTTAAATCTTAGGAGACTCAAACAGAAAATGTCTTATATAAATCAATGTTAAAATTAGCATCAAATATTGAAAAACTGAAATAAATGCAAAAATCATGATTTTGTAGAAGTTTCTTATTCTCACATCCACCGTAAAAAAAATCAATTGTTTTGAGAAAAAGTGACTTAAAATGGTGAAGACATAATATTACCAAAATTCATGATTTAACAATTTATCAGATGACATGAATCTGGGTAAACACAAAAAAATTTTGTGGATGCTAATACTGTGGCAAAAAACACCTTATCAGAATTGTTTAATCAGTCTCAAGAAAGAGGAATTAATAGATATGGACTAGAAAATGGCTATCCACACTCAATTATGTTGAAGAATAAAATTTATATCTTGCTAAAACTTGTCAAAATGGGCAATGCTAATTATATTAGTTTAGTCATATGAAAGATTAAAAAAGTCTAACTACATAAAATAAGCTCCAATGAGATCTTCGATGAGTTGTTGGATACTGAGATTGCATGCAAAATGATAGGGGTTAAGTGCTATTAATGATGAGTGCTAATTAAGTTTGAAGAATAACATCAAATGTTTCAGTATGGAGGAAAAAAAGTACTTAAAATAATCTAGAATTCATACAAAAAATTGTATTATAAATGAACTAACTTCATAGTGAAAGCTGAAATTGGCAAAGATAGTTAGTTTAGTTGTTTATTGTTCAATAGTCATCTTTTTGCACATTAGACAAATTAGATCAAGACCAAGGACAGCAAATGTAATTATGGATGCTGACCATATCTCTGTTTGCTCTGCTCTAAGATCTGTATCTAATCCAGATACTGGGAGGCTAGAGACTGTTTGAACACTTTGCCTACTTGATTATATGTTTTTAGTGCTTTTAATGTTTTAAGTAAACTTAATTTGTTTTGTGTTTCTTTAATCTCCATACAAAATTAGGATAAAGTCAGTAATTGACTACCGCATTGGAAATAAAAAAATTTACTAACCTGGTACTTTTTGTAAAAGCTCGTGAGTTGTGTTACTAATTATACGAACACCGTCAATTTCAGGTACTAAGTAAATTGGTGAATAAAATATATCACTTAAACTAGTTAAGGAAGATAAAATAATTAAAGATATTAAAAAATACAATTATAAAATAAAATGAAATGTTATTGAACACATTTTTGCAAAATAATTTATAATAACAGCTTATGATAGGCATTAAATTTCATAACTCTCTTTAAAATATATAAATATTTATCTTTAGCTCATGTGAAATAAATACGAAATTACTAGATTTAAAAAGGGTTTATAAATGAAACATACTATTTAAAGGAATATTTTATTGTATAACACATCTGAAAACAGAAAAAAATTAATTTTAAATTTTAATTTAAATTAAAAGATTCAAATATTAAATTTTATAAAAAATTTTTTTAAGTCATTTTAAAGTCAGAAACTCAAACTCAAAAAGGATACTTCATATAATCCTTTTCAGGACCAATTACAACCATCAAATTTTCAACATCAAACTGCCATAGTCCAACAACTGCACCAGTACCACACCTATTATACAAGAGAAAAAAAGCATAACTTATGATGAAAATATTATATGCAAATTGATTTTATTAAACAAGAATAAAAATCAACACAAGACATTAGACTAGTTGACAAGAAAAGTCATATTAAGCATATCATTTCTAAATACATTAAAAATAAAGCAATGCAATATTTAATATTGTGGAATGATATCAAAAAAGTAAAAAAAACATATTTTATCTCTTGTTTATAAATAATAACTGTTATTTCTTAGCATCACATTGCATTGCTGTAACAATATACTCTAAAATATTTTTTTAATCCCAATATCAAAATGTAAGTCAAATTATCCCATTGTCATAAAAACATTAAAAAAATTATTCAACAATAATCAAATTATTACCACACAAGTTGTTGAGGACGTGCTTTAGTTTCAGTATCAAATTCACAGTATTTTTTCTGAAATAGTTAAAACATTTTAATAAATAGTACAAATCTATCAAGCAAATACAGATATTAAAATACAGAAATGAAGTCAATATTTTTAAACAGTTAAAAGATAAAAAATTTCCAATTTTTAAACTTTTAACTTTATTTTTCTAAGGTTTATTATAGTTTTTAAGTTTTAAATTAAATAATCATTTATTAACAATTCATATATTATCAAAAAATATAATTTTTTACATTAGAATAATAAATATAAACAAATTAAAAACAGACAAATCCATTATGTAAAACAAGAAGTAAAAACAAAACTGATCAGTTAAACAAAGTTGGATATTAATATATGATGAAAATACATTAAATGAATTGAGACATATTCCGCAAAAAGCCTTTTTCAACAAAAATATTCTTCTGTTAGAAGCATTTTTTAACATTGGCCAATAAAATATTCCAATTTGAATATAATCTTCATCTGAATTGATAAAAATCTGAATTTATAGAATCTATATACAATGAAATATCTAGGAATCCTAATATATTATTTGCAGTTACATAACTTCATTAAATAAATGTATCATTAAAATTTGAAGAATAAAGTTTGAAAAAAATGTCAGTATCAAAATATTAATTAATAATTAGTTTGAAATACTTAAAGAGACCAATTCCACATTACAGACAAACTTTAATTAAAAAAAAACACTTTGACTTTTTTATAATTATACATAATATAAAGGTTTACATATGAGCAATTAATTTAAAATACAATTAAAAATTTATTTATATATAATTTAAAACATAATAAAAGTTTATAATGAACCCACATTGGCTCTGATGTAAATTAGTCCAAATCTTTGCTATAAAAAATTTAAGAAATGGTAAAGATTGCAACATAAGATATATTTTAAGAAAATTTTAAGGGGAGCAAAACTAACCTCTAATGATGCAGAACCCATCCACAAAGCTCCATTGTCAGAAAATAATGCAATGTGTTGATTGTTACAACTTACTGTAATTTCAGTAATAGCATTAATGGTATTGTTGAACTTGGGAAACTAAAAATTAAATAAAAAGATTATAAACGATTTAAAAAAAACCTTATCAAACACTTAAGCATTATTTTCAGGTCATTATCGAAGTACAACTTTCTTACTCATACATTAGAAATATTTGGATGTTCCACTATTAATAGCATATTTTTATTCCCATATTTAAACTACCAGATAATTAGAAATTGTTTGCCGATTTTTTCAATAAACTTCCTAATCAAATATTGGTATAACAACATAAATTTTATTCATCTACGTGATCATTTTTTAAGGTTGATTAATGCAAGTCATTCATACAGTCATAAAATAACTGGTTTTTAAAAGCAATAATTTGGCTCAGGTCAATTTTAATGTCTTAAGCATCATGAAACATTCTAGTATGATTGCAATCATAATGAAAACAGAACAATTCATATCTGGGCTATAGGGAAGATATTTTTTCATTCTAATGTAGCAATCAAATTTAGAATCACATCTGAAGTATTTAGTCTTACTTGAACCAAACCATTTTTTTTTCCTGGCTAACATTGCCTGCTTTTAAAGTACAATTAAAATACATGAAACTTTCTAAAGAATATAGGTACAACTGTCTTATGATGCTACAGATAATTTTATACAAACTAATGAGTGAGCTTAGTAGCTTTACTACAAGGAATAAAACTTTTCTTATTACTAGATACATGATGTAATTTATATAAATATTTTAATATTAATATAAATAATTTTATATTACTTTAAAAAGAAATTTGTTAACTTATTTTGTTATTACAGGTATTTATAATTTTTTATTTATTCATTTTATTTGAAATCTATTATATTTAAATAACAATTTCTAAAAGTGATATAATTTTAATATTCATACAAAACTTAGAAAACACCTAGACAATTGTTCTCAAATATAAATAAAGAAGAAAAAAATTATGTAAAAATGAAAACTTATAAGGATATCGTTTTAAGATATTAATTTAAAATAAAAAATAAGTTTTTAATTTACATAAAATAGAAGCAATATTTGTTTCATATTAAGAAATATATATGTTTAAGAAAGTAATTTTCTTAAGTAAAATATTTATTATTCATTACAGATACTTAGTATCATTAAAACAAAATTGAAAATCAAGTATTAGAAACATTATTACTTTCACAGAAAAATGTTTATCACAAATTATTCATAAATGTACAATATTAATAAATAATTTGTGCGTATTAAAATGTAATAATTAAGGCAAACACTTATTATCAATTTTTAAAAGCCCTTACCACTTGAATACATTTACCCTCATTTTGTAGTAGAGCATACAGCTGAGCATCTTTTGCAACATAGACTTTTGTATTTCTTTCTTCTGCTACAACAGCCCAACTACTAGGTGGTGCATCCAAACCTTTAAAATACAATTTATGCAGTAGAAAGTAATAAAAATATTTAATAAACCAAATTCTTTTACAAAAATTTAAAAAATTAGAATAAAATTTATATATATAAAAAAACCATTGCTTGGTAATCTATATATATGAAAATAAGAATTGTTAATTAATGTTCACAAATTATATCTTATTTCTGAGCACTTGTTAATAGAAATGCAAAACTGAATGCTATTTGAGAAGATAAACAGTAAAAGATTGCATGTGAAATAAAATGTAAGAAGATAAAGTATTACCTGGCACTAATGCCATTCTTCTTATCCTAGGGTCTTTAATATTGTTGACTAGAAATATATTATAAGACCCCGTTAATACAGCCACACCAGTATAAAATTTTGGACTATTAAATATTCGACATTCTAAGACTTTAGTATCCTTAACATCCTAAAATAAACCAATATATATATATATATATATATATATATATATATATATATATATATCACACATGCCAATAACATACAATATTATAAAAAAGATTTCGATAGAATATTTTTGTCTTATAATTTAAGAAAAACTGGAAATACAACTAACTAATAAAATGAAAGCGAAATTTGGTAGCATAAATAAGGAAAAAAGCTTGAATTACAGTATTTTTTTATTAAGTTCTAGAAAGATTTTAGAATATAATATTACTTCAATTTTATAAATAATTGGTAAGTTTCTTATATAGTTGGTTGTTTTAAGACTTAAGTTTTAGATCTAGTTCAGTTGTCAACCAAAGATTGCGTTTTTATAGCATTAAGGATAATTTAACTGGCACTGACAATTTTAATTGTATTCCAAACCATATCAAACTTAAATACCAGTGAGAAGAATTGAACACATGAACTTTTGAATAGTTCATGTGTTCAATTCTTCTCACTGGTATTTAAGTTTGATATGTTCTTTCTGAATCTTGGGCTGGAGTGCTGCCACCTCCAGCCCAAGATTCAGAAAGAACAATTTGCATTTTTACAATACAAAGAACTTATACATCAGTTAATCTTATAAACTCAACTTATAAGAATTCTGATTGAGAGAGGTAATGATTTTAATACAAATACTTAATTTATTTGACATCATTATTCTCACTATGATTTATTATTATTTTGTAGAAGATAGACAGAAAGACACATAATACAAAGATTACAATAAACAAAGGCATTAATTTCTACAAAAGAACTTTAAATATTAATAAATATCATTATGAAATTAAACTGACCACACAAAAGTCAATAAGTTAGATAACTTCAGTTATATTGATATTGAAATATATAAAATAATTATGAGAACATTTAAATTAAATTTGTAATTTTTGAATTTGTTATTAGATGAAGAGCTTGTTATACAATAGACTTTTTAAACTTTGAGAAATTTTTTAAAAATTAAAATTTGTTTAAAAATATTCAAATGTATTATTAAGTTACTTTAATTATTTATTAAAGAAAAAGCATTTTTATATCTATAGTTTTTTCCATGTAATGTAAAAATATTATAAAAATATGATTTGCAGGCACAATAAATAACAAATTGATGATAAATAACAAATGTGAAATAGACAAATTTATACATCACTAAAATATAGCTAAAACATACTTGTCCCATGCTTGTATTTTTTGTAAGGTTTCCAAATAAATCATAAAGAAGAATATTTCCATCTTCAAGAACACAAATCAAATCTTCACTTGAAGACCATCCCATATGAACTAAAGGTCCACTATTCCACTATAAATAAAAAATTATCACATACTAATATGCATACAGTTAATTAACAATTTTTAGAATTAATAATGCAACTAATTTCTAAAATAAACGAATCACTATACTCATCTAATATACCACGTTAAAAAAAACTAATTTTCAAACATTAAGAAAACAAAATAGTTACGATAAAAATTTTATTAAAGATTATTTTTCATTAAAGTCAACATACCATAATTTTAATGAAAAAGAAGAGGAACTCTTTTCCTTTCATAACATTTCCCATTGACGAAAAATATTCACATGCAGTTTTAATGAGTACAAAAAACATAACAAAATTCAAAGATAGCTGTATTTTTAAAAGAAAAATAGATTTACGATAGAATTTCAAATGATTGAATAGAAGGAAAATGAATCTGAGCTCTACTATAACTCATCATCAATGAACTACATTTCTTAAAACAAGACCTTTTAAGACCAATAAAAGAATTACTGTTTTTTGATTTGGGCCTTATTTGTGCCACATAGTTTTGCTAAATTTCCTAATTTTTCAGCGAACAGAAATTTTTTCAACATTTTGCAGAATTTCCCTTAATTTTTGAAAGGTTGATTAGTTACGTTATAGCCATTTTTTGAATATATAGGTTAATTGTACAGAGACCTGATTAAAAGCTGATTTCAAATCACTATATGTTCAAATTTATATGTGTCACTATATGTGAGAATCATTAAAACAAAATATTGAATTCAAAGCCAGAGCATTAACTATTATTTTGCCATCTAGATTCCTTAATTTTTGGAAACTCTAGAATGAATATACATAAAAATATTAAAAAAAAAAGTATTCAAAGGATTTTAATAACAAATATAAAAATTGAGAACTATTCATAATTTTCTTATTTTTTTGCATTTGCAATTAAAATTTCCTTTCTATGTTCAATTAATTAACTAATATGAATCAAAATCAATTTAACTAGTATAAAGGCAAAACATCAGGTCTTTCCCTATATCTCCCTTGTTATAGGCAGACTAACATGCCTGTCCCAACTTGCCAGTAGGCACTTAAAAGGTCTCACATATTCAGGAGTAGCAAGGGTTTCCTTTTTGCCTTAAATGGAAGCAAGAACAACCATCACCTCAGTACATATTGGACTGGAAAGATGTCCATAATTGACCACATTTTGTAAAGAGCTTCATTAATGTCAATGGTTTTAGTGATCTGATTTGATGGAGTCACACAAGATGGGAGTTAAGGAAAAAAAAATTAATAATAAATGTAAAAACATGAATGTTATTCATCATAACTGTAATCTAAGTTAAATGCCAATTAGAATTCAGGAATTTAATGCATAACCAAATTTATTTTATTATTTAATAAAAATATTTTTCAAACGCTGAGCTAAAAAGATAATAAAATTTAATTATAATCTGAAATATATATTAAGATCTTAAAGTTTTTTAAATCGTAAAAAAAATTAAATGATTTAGACAATCTTTTTATGCATTGAGCTGTAAATAAATTTTTATATCATTCAATTTTTTAATGCAAATTGTGTTTTGCATAAAGCTGCTAATTTTATGCTCAAACTAAGAAACACTTTCCATAGCATTTCCATGGTTTTATGTGAAATTATGACTCACCAATAGTGTACTGATAATATCATTATTCAAAGACACTTTAATGAAAAAAAAAATGCATATCACACAAATCATTGATCATTACACAAATGTTTTACAAAAAGGAAAAAGAATTTTGCATAGTATTGTTAACTTTTTTAATTGGATTCTGCTATTAAAATACTTCCTATATACTATAGAAAATAATGTGTTCATATTACATAATACAAGATGATAAAGAACAAAATATACTAGTTATTATGTTAATTTATTTTTATCAGAGATGCTAATTTGAAAAGATAAGTCAAAAGATTTCAATAAGAAAATTTAAAGCTTTTATAATGATAAAATATATTTATTAAAATTGTTAATTATTATGGAAAAAATCATTTTGTTCTATGGTATAAATATCCAAAAGAAAGAATAACTAAAACAACATTATTTTAATTATACATGATGACAGAATTTAAAAATATATCATAAATTTATGTTTTAAAAATATGAATATTTAATTATATACATATATATTCTATTATTCTACAAATCAGAGATGAGTTAATTAATTGAACATATTACAAATTATTAAAACAATTTCAAATATTAGTGAAAACAATTACAAAATTTCAATTCCTTTTAAAAAATGTTAATTTTAAATTAAAATTTACACTATAATATTACTTATGCATATCATATGTATCAGAGTAATCAATTATTTGGATAATATTTCCAAAATCCAAACAAATTAAAGTTTCAGTCTATTTTGGAGGAGATCATAATATAACTATCAGGTTTATTATCTTGAGTTATAAGCTTGATTACTTACATATTATGTATTGCTTAGAAAGAACTTTAGATTAAAAAATAAAGAATAAAAATAATGATAACTTACTTTTATAGTAGATATAGGTTGCCCAGATGCAGAAAAAATGTAAATGTTAGACTTACTGGCAACTTGAACTTTTTGTAATTTTTTTCGATCTTGAGTTAATGCTGTAAGGAAAAATTTGCAATGAATAATAAATTTTTTGGTAACAGTTAGTATAATTAAAACTTAAGAAAATTTTAGGCAATTTTTTATTTATATATTTTTTTAAGACTATAAATATTATTTAAAAAGAGACATAAATATAAAAGTTTTTTACACTATTAAATAAAAATCATTTATAATATTAAAAATCAGAATTAAATAGTAATCAATAAGAGTAACTATAAAATTCTTATAAAAAAAAAAAGACAAATTAATGTGTTATCTATTGCAATTAAAATATACTATAAAATTGGATTCAGAAAAATGCTATAAAATAATTTAATTATTCAGGAAATAAGTTTCATATCTAATATAGTTTTGCAGTTATCTGTGATTTAAATACAACCTTCAGAGCATTAAAATTAGTTTATATAATGTCAAATTATTTATTTTTATTTTTTTTTGTAAGCTGTCATATTTACAAGAAATTATAAGCCATTAGAATTCTACTGCACACAATTAAGAGCAAATCAAAATAAAATAATTTAGCATCATTAAATGAAGCTAAAGAATTTTATGAATATATAAAACCTGTAATTTTGTACAACAAATATATTTTATAATGTAAGCAATATTATGCAAGAAAATCTATAAATAAGAAAAATTTGAATAAAAGATATGGGTTTTTTTACAAAATAGAAAATTTTGTAATTTGGTGTGGGGAGAGAGAAAATCAACAAAATTTTTACTATTTAGTAAAAATTTTATCAAAGTAAAATTTTGCCCTGTATTTAAAAAATTATTTTATCATATTTAAGGATTCAATACTTACATTAGCAATAAAATTTTAATTAAACTTCATGACAGAATATTCTAACATTTTTAATGTATAGAAACTGTATAAAAAATTTTAAATTAAGTATTATAATATTAAATTAAAAAAAAAAGTATATGTCGATTTCTGATCAGGACAATTAAACCATTTAATGAAATCCAACAAATTTTTTAAGCTTAATCTGATGAAAAGATGTGTAATAAAATTTAAAAATAATAAATTTGACAGTACTACAAATTTAAAATTCAATGATAATTAAGCATTAATACAAATAATTTAATAAAAGTAAGAGTTTGTAATTTCTTTTTCTAAAAAAAATTTTTACATGCAAAAACTCTAACCCAACAAGAGCATATTAAAGTTGGAGGTAATCATGTATACTTGAAGTAGAAATGGAACTCCTTAGCTCTTGAAGTAAAGGCCAAGATATTAATTATTCAGCTTCTAACGCAACCAAGTAAAGAAAATAATGGAAAACTGAATAGATGATGAAATTCAACTTTCACATAGATAGAAGTTTATTATTTACAAAAGGAAAAATGATGAACATTTTACTTTGCATTTTAAAATTTAAATAATTAAAATCCAAGATTAGATTTTTTTATTTTCCAAAAGAAAATCTTGAATAAAATTTGTAATAAATTTGTTTTAAGAAATAAGGGATATTTAATAAAGAATATAAATTGTTTGTCATACAATGTCATTTTTTGTATATGAGAACTAATCAGAACAGGATCTACAATTTAAAATGGGTTCAGAATTACTACAAACACCCGTGCCCAAAATGGGATTCAAACACACAAACTGTAGAACTGAAGGTCTGAACACTAAACATTTAGCTGTAAGCCTAATTAACTGATATAAATATTTGTTGTATGATTAGAAGTATTCAAATACCTATAGGTCCTCCAAATGGAGCAGCAGCAATAATAAAATCAGACAAATTGACTTGATCAGCCCATTGCATAGAATACAACTCAATTTTTCTGCAAGACACATAATAAACATATTTACAAATTACAACAGTGCAAAAATATGTAATACTTATGATAAGATAATATCTTATGTATTTTATTTTGAATATAATTAAGTCAATTTTAAAATATCTTAATATTTTATTCATTTAAAGAGACCAAACTTCAAAAAATGAATATAACAACAATATATGTATATACATACATTAATATGAATTAATAGTTAATATGGGAATATTCCAAGTTAATATTATTTATTAAATGGAATTAAGTATACACAAACAGAACATATTATTTTTATAACGAAATTTAGAATCATCTTCTGAATAAATAAAAAAGAAAACAATAAATGTTAACAGATAAATTTTTTTAAGATATTTTTGAAAACATCAAATAGAATATAGTTTAATGAATTTTATATTTAGTATAATATCAAAGAACTATTGAAGCAAACAATATTAATTTGGCTTCAATAGAATGATTTTGCGCAATTGAATTTTTTTTTATCATTTGGCTCATTGAAATATAATATTTTGTGTAATAATAGTAAATTATATATATTTTTTTTATAGTTATAAACTTGAATATAGGAAATAAATGTACTAGAATATTATAAATCTCTAACAGGCAATAGTTACAAATAAAAGTTAGATTATAAAACTTCCCTTCATTAAAACTAATGTGTAACCCCACCTTCATATAAATCATTTCAATACTCTCAGCAATGGAGCTGCATAGAAAATACCTTATGCATTATCTTGCAATGGTGATCAAGATCTAAGCATTGATACTAGACAACTGAATATAGACACAACACTATCTTTCATGAAAATTCATACATGCACTATTAAACACCAAAAGAGTCATAGAAAGAAAAATTAATCATTGAAAATAAAACTACAGGAATGGAAAATTTTTTATAGTGGTCTTACAGATATTACTAAATTTTTCTTATAAAAATTTAGAATCAAAACAATTTTAATGCAGTACAACGACCTTTTTCAACATAAAAATAAGTCAAATTTTTGCAAGTTTTAATAATTCTTTTCAAAATGTGAAAGAAAAGCAGAACAGTTTACTAATATCTTCATTTCAAAAAATAGATAAAAACATTATTTTCAATTTATATGGTGCTAAATCACATCATTAAACTACATATATTTTTTCACAGACAAGATAATACATAAGTAACTGTATTGGTTGAATACTGAAAGATGTTTGGCTAATTATCAAAGCAAATAATTCCAGAGAATTCTAAATAAAACCAAACTTTTTAAGCAAACAAATCTAATGTTTGATAAATTTTAATAACTACACTTACATCTGTAAAGATATGTTTTCTAAGTTTCTTTCCTTGCTTATATAATTTTACAGCTTATATTATATTTGAAAAATTTCTTTTGGAAGACAAAATATGCCATAGTAAAATCCTTACAAACATCATTCAAGTATTAGAGTCTACTATCCTGCATGTCAAGTAAATTTTGATATAAAATACTATGTATACATTCACCTAAGAATTTTATAAAATGAGTTTATACGTAACACACATTATGAAATTCAAAAATAAGTCAATGTTTTTTCAAGATTGTATTTATTTTTCTCAAGATTTTAATAACTTACACAGATCTTTTGATTTTTTAAATTTCACAAATATCCATAGCATAAAAAAGTATGAATTTCAATTGCCTGAAATTGAGGTGTAACTATGAAATTGTTTAGCACATGCAGTGTTTCCTAGCACTTTCTCTTACATTTTTTAATTTAAAACAAAAATATGCTTACTTTATATATAGATTTTAAGAACAAAATAATATTTTCTGTTACACTAGCAAATTTAAATTAATATTTCCAATTTCTTTTCGCCTAATTACATGGACGTACTTTTTCTGTATTTTTTTCCTGATATGATCAATTTCTAATTCGAATGAATTTTCCAATAGACTATTTGGTTAGACTATACTTTAGAGTGGCCCTTTGATTCTCGCCAAGTTGTGATCGCGTTTGATTGGCAAGCTGGGCAAAACTTAATCATATTTTGATTGCAACAGAGCAATTAATTGTTCTTTGCCAGCAAAAACCGCCAAAAAATCGATAGCCAAACAAAAATCGCCATGGGTATAGTTTTACTGACTATTTTTATTGACTTATTATCTTGTAACACAGAATTTATTATGCTCACTAATAAAAAAGAATTAGTGACTTGATGGAAATTTATGAAAACTTAAAGTTTTATTAACTCTAATTACCCTAACTTGATTATTAAAGTATTTACATACATTATATTTAATTAGCTTATCTTACAACCAGATTCATAACCACTCCAGCATTTGTTAATTTTACCATAATTCTTTTATCTCTGTCGAAGTATATAAGTAGCTACTTTTTCATATTAAAATCCTATTTCAATACTTGTTGGTTCTTAGCATTTTGAAATAATATTTGTCAAATATAAGCACTTCGCTACTTCAACCAACATCAGTTCCTAATGTTATATGTAATATTTGTAACAACAATATCAGATTTATTTTCAGAACGAAATCTCAATTAGTTATCAGTTAGATAAACTTAAAAAACTTAGATGGCCATAGTAACCATTTGTAATATTTATTCCATGTTTTTCAAGATATGTAATGTGAAAGCGATTTATAAAAAATGAAGATACATTCAAGATCAAATGAATTAATTTGAATTTAATAAGCATCCAACCTATAGTAAATATTTTTGCCGAGAGGAGTCCAATCTGCAGTGTAGAGAGCCATACTATTAATTCAAGAGAGTTAAATCCAAAATGTAATGCACATAAAAAATATAAATTTTAATTTTTAATAAAATTACATCCTAAAGATATTTTCACGGCGTAATTATCTCAAAAATTGAAAACTGTCAGTTTAACTCCCCTCTTTAAAAGTTTCGGAAACGAAACAAAAACAAATATCACGTGATATAGTAGAACTTCACTTCAGTACACACTCATGAAAATAGATGATATATTCATACATGCTCATTGATTCATAATTGTTTTAATAAATCTTCAAATCCTAATACAACGCCTCCTATTAAATATTATCTCTGCTTTCGTGTTGAATCCTTTATCAATGGCTGGGTTGCGATATGGATGTAAATCTAATCGGGAACAAAATTTAACCAAAATAGCAATGAATCATAAGTTTAGCTTGCAATCATTAATAAATTAACCAATTTTTTTTGTTTTAAATCATATTATCATATAGTACGAATGAATAAAACAAATATTTTAAATATGCAGGATGTAATCTCTCTCTTTAGGGATAATCAGTTAATACTTGTGTTGGGATATGAAATGATATTTACATCTGTAACTGTACAGTCACATCCTTAATAAAATTCCCTTCTATGGATGGAATAAAAAGAGATATAAGATAGCTTTTCTAAAATGTTATTTAAAAAATGAAACTCTTATCCCTTGGAAGGTCAAATACGTAAAATATAATCTAGCTATAAAATTTAAAAAAAAAAAAAAAAAAAAAACTATTTTTTTTTTTGATAAATTATTTTAGTTTAGAGCAAAATAATTATAAAATTATTATAAGGAAAATATTTTAGACTTTCCCACTTGTTGTTTGTGTTTTAGACCACCACTTCAATGAGTTATAGAAGAAATTTAGTATTTATTAAAATCAAAGTGAACAAAAATTTATTTTTTGTATTCTAGGATTTAATTAAAATAAATTTAATTTAATTCAGTGCTTCTAAAAATATTGTGTGTAAATAAATTTATCAAGTTATTGCTTATAATAAGCAAAAATTTACTTACTGAAATATAGAAAAAAATAAATAATGAAAGATTAATAAAAATAAGAAGTCTGAAATAGGTCCAATTTTCGTATTATTACTGACATGCTTTGTACATATTTTTTTCAATTATAAAATTTAAATTACTTAAATTGTACATTAAATTATGCATTCAAAATTACATGCAAAAAATTCAAGGGAAAAAAATTCTACATTTGTTTTTTTTACAAGACTATATTTTTTAATAGTACGCAATGAATTAATCAAAGTGAGCCAAAAACAAGATAAATTATTTAAAGTATTATTGTTAATCACAAATACACACACACATAATATTTAGTATATTATCTGGTGTATAGTATATAGAAAGGTTAATAAATTATAAATAGTATGATGTTATAATTTTGAATTTATATGTATGTAAGAGCATGTTTTATTATGTATACATAAAAAGTTTTTAGTAAAATTAAGAACACTTTTACCTATGCTTATTACTATGATCTCCTACAGATAAGGGTAGAATATATATTAAAAAAAAGTTCAGAAAACGTATATTTTTACTATAAGAATAAGAATATATCCTTATTATCGAAGATGTAAGGTAAGATTTTATATTATTTATTTATATAAATTTATAAGAATATACTGCCCATTGTCAAATCATTTTTCTAATTAATCTATAAAATTTCGAGGAATAAAGCTTGGAAGTTATACGTACAAACATAATACTGCAAGACATATCGAATGCCAAACCAAGATATAAGATCTTGACAGTAAAACGTTACAAATCCATGAGAGTAAATCATCATCATTATATCAGCTCAGTAAACTAATAAATTTAATCATCTTCTGTAATATAAATATCAATATTTAAATTAGCAAAGAGTATGTTTGTAGGAATGAATACTTGAATTGAAGGCGAATAGAATAGGGAATTATCTATTTTAAATAGTAAATACAAACAAAAAAATAAATTTTTTATGATAATGAATAAAATTAAACTTTTTTTAAGAATTTCCAATTTTTATATCATAAATGATAAATGTATTTACATTGACTTCATCACCTGGAAACATTGTTTCTTATCCATAATTATTCAATAAAAAGTGTTATTTCAAAGCAATACTTTTACGTCCCAACTTTCGATTTAACATACGCATGTACATTTACAAATTCAGTTCCTTCAGATGATAATGAGGGTCTATTATGTTTTGACCTTGTAATTGAAGTAATTCAATAATAAATAATTTGACTTAAGGTTGTAATATAACTTAAATTCTGTGTTTAAAAATGTAGTAACGTTGTAAACATGAAAAAATTGTAATACGGATAGCAATCAGACTTCAACCTTCATCAAAGTTTAATCCATATAACAATAGTAGTGTTAAAATAACCAAGTTGAAATTGTTCCTTTAAAGATTTTTAATGCATTATCAATGATAAGCATGATATAGATAAAAATACAAAATCACTTTTTTTATGGTTATGTCTCTTTTTCTATTTATTAGACAATTGAAAACATTTAAAACCTCATAACTATTATCCATGTTTCTCTTAGAAGGAATTCAATTAGACACATTATCAATTGGTAGAATCTATGCCCATTTTTATGCTGAATTTTTCAGAGAACTGGTAATTAAAATAACGCTTCCAAATCGTCTTATTTCATTTATTACAATGTAAAGCTTTTAAGCAAATGCTGTTCATAGCATGAAACGCTGTTAATCAAATTTAGGTTTAATGGAAGTAACCTAAACTGATAAGGAATCTTAATTTATATGTATGTATATATACAGATATCCTTAATTATAATGATGCATAAATGAGAAATTATAAATTTATTAATATTGTTTTTATAAAATGATAACAGAAAAATCTATTAAAAGCGTTTTGCAAAAATATGAAAAACCTGAAGAAGCAAAGTATTCGATAATTTTCTTAACCGTTAACTATTTATAAGCTGGTTGAACTTTCCAGCTTTATTAATTCAATTAAGGACAATTTGTGCGAAATAATAATAGACTTTTTAGTTTTTTCTTTTTTTTATTACCAATGAAATAGATTGATAAGTAAAGAACAGATTTTTCGATTATTTGAATTTCGTTATTAGTTTACTGCAAATGTTTTGCTTGGAATAAACTGATGGAAATTGATTCCTTTAATAAGCAATGAAGTATCCAATAGGTTTATATTGTTTGTCTCTCAACGATCATTTTTTGCACATGAGGGCTAATTAGACCGGGACCTACAGAAGGATCCGATAGGTTGCTTAACAGCTCGATTATTATTAATTTTAAAACTTTAAGACTAATTTGTGGCTGCTAGTCTATTGTAGTTAATTTCTCTTAACTATGGAGATATCGGCGGATAAAATAACTTCCTATTTAAACGACTGCGACAACAGAGAAAATTAAGGTAAATGTCAATTAGTGCAATTAAACAGCTGTGGTTTTATAGCAATAGGCGTTGGAATTAAAAAACTTGTTGAATTTGTAACATTGGAGGTCGCAATATTCTGGTGTAAAAAACATTTTCCTCTCATATCTAAAGTGTTGAACAATTAATATCTAATGATACCATTTTATTGAGAGATTTCGGTGCGTAAAACGTTCCTTAGCATCCAATACTTTTCCACTGATACTATATGAGATGGAAATTAAGGATCAAAATCAGATATCAATTTTTTGACTTGATCAAAGTTCATACTTGCAAAAAAGTTACCTATATTTAGCATATTCAGTGAGGAGAAATCTAGGCAACAGAAAGCATACCTCTCAATAATATGCTAACTTTATAATATTAATTCAAGACGTGGAAACTATGTACTAAATCTTCTTTATGATTTAAAAAATATTATTAATTGTTACTTTAGTGATGAGTTATGTGCCATAAGGTAAGGAAAAATTCTTATTAAATTCTCATTCAAAGATAATAATCATAAGTAGCAATCAGGAACAATGTTAACATTACTGATTTCATATCAGAAATGAAGTCTAAATTAGACAAAATCAAAAATTTAATTTAAAATGTTTTGACCATTTTTGACACTTTTTAAAAAATATTAAAATGTTAAACTGGAAATTAAAAGTGATAGATTTGTGAAAGAATCATTAAAAATCTCATAATTCATTAATGAACTTTCAATTTTTGAAAAGTTGAAAATGAGGCAACTGAGTTATATAAAGAGTCTAACCATTATGTCATAAATACAAGAAATTGAATTTAATTTACTCGAATGAATCATTAGACATAAGGAATTAAAAATTAAAACTTATCTCATGATCCGTTTACACTAATTATCGATCAATAAATTCAGCCCTAATGTTAATAGATTTTTACGTGTATTATACTATAAAAGGCAGTGGTGGCCTGTTTGGTTTGGACACCATTCTCATTAACGGAAGATAGTGAGTTCAAATCCCGGCTTAAGCGAAGATCCGTTGTGTTCTCTAATGGTGACAGGGGGACGTAAAATATGTCATGGTCTTAATGTCTTCCATGTTCCCTTACCAAATTAATACCTTTGGGGTCATCAGGAGCCAGGCCTTGGATCTTCTCTGGCTATCTCTAAATTGGAAGACCACAGATGGTGCTGCCATCTATGAGCCAATGTCATATTCCACCCTCGTGGTTGGGGTGCTCTGTTCAAAAACGGAAGACGCTCTTTCTGACTTCATTCCCCCAGTCCCAGATGGGAGCGTTTGGCTTTGCCGCGAATCATTAATAACAACAACAGGAATTATAAGACATATATTAAGCTTCTTTATCCATTCTAAACTATTAACAAGTGTGTGCTCATAGAAAACTAAAATACACTCAAGCCTGTTTTTATGCGGTTTATGAAAATTTAAATAAAATTAGAACACATAGTTGATGAAATTACAAATAAAAAATGAAATGGTTTGATCAGCAATTTGCTTCTCTTCGATTTTTCTTATGTTGTTTATCACATTATTCGTCAGCTAATTGTACTGTATATGTATTGTTATCCCATTACAAAGTAGATTTATATATCCCGAGTTTTTTCATGTTTCTAATTAAGTATAGGATCCTATATATAATTTTTCTTTAGTATAAAATTTATTTATTTATCTTTCGTTTAACCCTTCTTTGCATGATTTTTTCTTTATTGGAGAAATAAATCAAGTTGATATAATTCATGTTCAAAATTAAAGGAAAAATGGTTAAAAAAATCTTAGTATATATTTATAGTATAAATTTAGCAAAAAACAATATGCTAAAAATTTCCATCATCATCCAAAGTTAGATCATTAGCTTAGTACTAAATAGAAATAAAAGAGGAAAATAACAGAAACACGTTTTACAAACCTTTCTTCCACTCATTTTCAATTTTTTAGTAATAGAAACTCTAATATAATAAAACAAAATTATAAACGAAGGTTTATTGCAACTACAACAAACAGCGGAATGAGACAACTTTAAGCACTGATAATGACACTTGTTTATTTTTGACAGCTATGTTTCTTTTTATGCAATGGACATTAAAAAGGTATCCAAACACGATCAACTTAAAGTGAACTTGTTCTTTTATATAATTTTTGGGCATTATAGGTTATGATGGAAATTTCCACCATTATGCAAAGAAGGGTTAAAGTACTTGCGTTATTTTCGTAAAGTTCAATTTTCTGCTTTGCCTTACTTATTACTATTCTGAACATACTAGCTTCGTGTCTTGATTTCATTTAAAAAAAAACAATAAATTATAATAGATCGTTTAAGTCGAAGATTAGAAAATTATAGGAGTACTGGATGTCCAATGGGGAATTTTTTTTTTTACCGAAACAGGAACACTAAAATGGGCAGCAAATGAAAACGTTTCCACAACTGGGTCTTGAAAACCATGTTATTTCCTCAGATTTTAGGTTTCTTTTCTTCGAGAAAATTTTTTCATACGGTCCCCTATTCACCGTATAAAAAATACTTTTTAATAGTGTTACGAAAACTATTTTTTATAGCTGTACTCGCGAAGTTTGTGCGATTTTTTTGGGCGTTTTTTTATGAGGTAGCTATTTACTACACAAAAAAATATTTTTGAGTTTATACGAATAATCCAAGGTCTTTTTTCCAGGGTCAAACAAATTTGAATAATAACATCTAAAATTTGAATAGTTTAACTGTAGTGCCTTCCTTAACAAAAGTAATTAAACCTTTTTGTTACAAAAATTGTATTTTATTATGATTCAGCTGATCTATTTAATCTTCTGATAAATTAATGTAGTTTTTTAAAACTTTTGGCAGTGGTAGTTGAAATATTCCGTATGGTAAATTCCAATTAGCATTGAGAGCATTGCGAATAGTTACTCTGCAAAGGTGTGTCAGCTCTGATGGTTGAAGGTATCTAGACGCCAGTTTGGAAACGATGTCTGCTTCTGATATCCACTGAATGAATTCATGACTGCTATTTGACACCGTCAGTCCATTCTGATCGAAATTCATGAGGTTGAAGTTTAGTTCTCCCATTTTAATCTATTGAAATACAACATTACATAATTTAATTTCTTCCTTAAATTATATTGCTCTTTTTAAAAGCGATGATTAAGATAGCAAAATAGAAGTTGAAAACTAATGTAATAACTATTTACTACCCTCAAAAAAATAGTGCACGTTGTTCGAATATAATTTTTTCTTAATTAGCTAATAATAAGAAAATTGATGATTTAATACTGATATATACACAACTTAATTCGTTGTATTCTTTGCCCATATATTCTCTTTGTGTGTGCGTGACAGTAAAAAAAATCTGTCAAATAGAGATGGGGAAAAAATAATACACGCTAAAGAATGTTTTATTTATGATTTCGAAAGAGATAATAATATAAAAAATTTGGGAGTTCACGGGGGTGCAAAATTAGAAGAAATAATTGCCACCCTTGGAACCTAAAACGGCCCGAATCTTGTTTGGCATGAAATCGAACTAGTCTTGGATGGCAGAAGTTTGCAACTCATTTTATGCTGCTTCAAGCCAATGCCACACTTCACTACGCTAGTAATTAGACAAGGGTGACGATTTAGTCTCTCAACAACCTATGGGCAGATGTTTTCTGTTGATAAGAAGTTTGGAGTTCGTGTAAGTTATGGCAACAACTGAATTTTCTGTATCAAAGAAGATCAGAGCACGACATGCAACGTGCAATTTTGCATCATTTGGTTGAAAGATGGGTTTTTGCAGATCTCAAGGATAGGAAACAACCACTAGTCTTAAGATGTAAGAAATATTTCGATTGCTGTTCAAATTACTGTCGATATGAACTATAGTGACATACATGTAGTATATCTAGTGGTTGCCTATATCAGCAAACCAAATGCAAGGTTACTATTATGACGATATCGAATGAAACCAAGATCCGATAGTAAGTATTCTTCTTATAGCCTCTAGACACATATATGATGATGGAAATGATGCATGCAGAATCAGAACTCGTTTGAAAATGCGATGTACCATTCCTGTATATAGCTTTGTTGTTGAACACACCAGAGTTGCACTTTCTCTCGCTCTGCTGCATTATCGAGAGAACCCATTTTAACGATAACCTTAATGATGTTCTATTTTATTCCAAGTATCGTCACACTCACTATATCGGCAGATACTAGATATGTTGCAAACAAACCCATTTCCTGACTTATAGTTTGTGTTATGCTTCTACAGTTTTGCAAAGCTGATCTCACAATATATCGGCCGTTTTGGGCATGGAAATCCTGGATCCGTTTAGTATGATCCTCAGAGACACATCAGTTTTATATTTGTTATGACACTTGTTGGATTTTAATTAGCGCTAGAAGTAATATCACAGAATGATAATCTACATTCTAGATAGGCAACAACACTGCCTCAGTCGAATTCCGATACTTTCTCGTAAGCATTTTTTCTTTGTATACAACATTTTGAGAAAAATTTGACCTTAAAAAAAACTTCTGAATTAAAAATTCACTGCACAATTGTTCTTTTATGCAGTGTATCAGAGCTTCTGCTTATCTAAATGCACTGAAATACTTATCATTTGGATATTTTAACCTTTTATTCCTTTCATGTAATTTGTATTTGTAAGGCCATTCTTTCCCAGTTTTACAATTTTAATATGAGAGTAGAGTATTAAAATATTTACGTACTGTTTTATCTCTTCGTTATAACCATTTGCCCAAGCTAGCATTTGAAATATTAACCCATTGGCCTTCAGTTAAATAATTGATGAATTCGATTTCCACCTCGATCATTCAAACAGTATTTCCGGACAAATTAGTACAATGTGTAAAAGTTGGTTGTAGAGCAATAAACAAATCAGTGTATGTACCATAATGACATACGCTGACTGAATTGTCGAGCAAATGTTGCCCCAAACTTCTCGACCAAAAGAAACTGAATACGTGTAAAATATGTCGATATTGCAAAATAACATTTGAGAATTTTAAATTAATGGTAGATTTAAAACAAAATGGCAAATTATACATACTTGTCGAACAGCTCTTAAGAGAATGCGTAAGCACTGGCACACATCATATAAAGTATTACTAATCACAGTATTCGCTAAAGCAGACTGTTGTTCGAGAGTACCGAAAGAGGCCCAGAGTATGCGTGTCAGATGACGCAGCAGCATATGTAAATCCCAGTCATCAATTATCCCTTCTTGACGAGGTTGTAATAAAGCTCCAAAGCGTAACAAGATAAGAAGTAGCTTAGGCTTGTTGTATATAGCAGCGGACATAGTTGGTGGCACTCGAATAGGTGTGCGAAGTCGAAGATCCACTAACCTCATCCCGTCGAAGTGAAGTCTTGCTTCATGCGCATGTGCAATAAAAAATAACATAGTAAGGTTTTCTCTCTGGAACACGCAAAATTATCGTATTATAATTAATTAGTTTTTAACATAATAAAGGATAAAGTCATTTTATCAAAAAAGTTAGATATTCAGTGATGTCGATAACTACAATCACAAGTGATTTGATGTAGCGGCTATACAAAACATCAAAATAAAACATCGTGAACAGGATTCATTAAGGTAACCATTACATTTTTTACTGTACTATGTAATTTCATGCCTTAGAAGTGCAGAAGCATAATTGGTAAATAAATTATCTAGTTTGAGATTGTCTTTATTTCAAATAAAAACTCTTATGCTGAGACGTCTTATATATGTTAAAAAATCATAAAACATATCCTCTTACAAGGTTTTATGAATATTTAATGTATATAATATGCCATATTTTATATAATCCAATATGATACAAAATGTGCAGGTTATAACTTAAATTTGGCTAATGACTATGGTATTTTTGGTATTGAAAGTGGGATGCTAACTCACCAATAAGTCCGGAAATGTTACATATGTCAATAATGTACAAACTGCTGAGAAATGACCAATGATATATTTTTCAATATATCATTGGTGAATTTTTTTCAGCATGTGCGCTAAAAATTTACAATTTAAACTTGTTAGATTTTCTAGTGTACAAAACGAATATTAAATTATTTTTTATTAATGAGGTAATATGAGACACTGATAATTTCCCGAAATCATTTTATCTGACAAATAGTTTAAATTTTCAAACTTTAGCGTAGATGTTATCCTCATTATCGTTCTTCTGTCGTGTCGTCTTCTGTCTTATTGAATAGGCTTTATACATAAAGAATGCTACTGTGTTGTTCAAAGGTTGTATACTGACGTTCAGCAAACACAGCCATTGTTGGTACTGACGACGTTTCGTTTTCGGTATCAATTGTTGATCAAGAGTGACAGATATGGTATCTCTTTTAAAGAAGGTTTATGATTTAATCAGTGGAGAAAAAACTACATTTTTACTCTGGAACATGCTTGAGCGATTTTAATAAGCATAATTTTGTTGCAATTCATATCCAGTCTCCTAGAGCTTCGTTGTAGCAATATTTAAAAATTGTTGAATATTCTTAGGATTTGTAAGAGTTACATAAACAATAAATAATTAGTTTCCTCTCTATTCCAAGTTTATGCCCGATGTAAATTTTGCGTTTAAAGTAATCACATATTTTCAAAATCGGAATGAATGAATGAATAAAGTATATATATAATGAATTTTTTATAAGTATGGCGTAGTGCCACCGTTGTCATATAGAACAGCTTATATTCGCCTTGAAAATGATTCATATAAGTGCTGAATAATTCTCAGAGAAATATGGTACTAATTTCATGAAAATACTGTGAAAGTTCTGGGAGAGAGAGAATAAAGGCTATCAATTCTGTTTGAACACTTTAAAATAGGCAATAAATTGTTCAATTAAATTGAGATCGAGTGACTGGTGACTGTATAGATCAATGTAGATGTGTAACATTCTCGTGTTTATCAAACAATGATTGGGTAGGTCTAGTGGCATGGATATGTGAATAATAATCCTGGAAAATTACATCTTCCGTAGGAAACAGCGTTTGCATCATAGGATGGACATGGTTAGAAAATTTTTTATATTTCTCTGTATTACTCCTTCCTTTTAGGGCAACGATTAGTCCAGCAGAACACCACGACACAGCTGTTACGACAAATCCACCCCATGCTTGACAATTAGAAGGGAACATTTACGATCATACGCTTCAGCAGGTATCCTCTAAATGTGTACCCGTCCTGTTATAGGCAAGAGTTTGAAAGACACTTTGTCAGAAATATGCAAATAATATTCCATTTATTCTTCCTGAGATACACAGAACTGGTAGATTGATAGGTAACATTATTTTCCTTATCAGTCTACCAGTTTTGTGATTGTAACACCAGTGTAAACGACGTTTGCCATGAACATATGTGACAAATGGCTTGGGAAATACTGCTTTGGCGTAAATGTTCTGTTTATAAAGTACCTTCTAACTGTAATCATTGACACAGGAGAATCAAGAAGCTTATTGAAATCTGCGATCATTTTTAGTAATCCACTTCAACATATATCAGTCTTTTTTACTGATCTTTTTTCGTGCACTATTTTGCTTCAGTGAGCTTGTCTTGCCGCATTATGTGTATTCTGTAGGAAATTTAGACACTGTTCCTCTAGAAACATCTAAAATTTAGGATGTTTTGGTACCACTTATTTCAGCTAGACATGCTCATACAAATTTATCTTCCTTGAAAAATCACACATATCCTGCAATTTAAGCTTTTGAAAAATCCAATACTTACAGAACTTTAATAAAGCTATCCCACATTAACAGAATGTACACATTTCTATTTCAAAACAAAAACTATTAGCTATTATTATATATTAAAGCTTATGAAATGAAAATCATGTCTCGAAAAAATGACAAATAAAAATAATATTATTGAATAATTTCTTAATAAAGCAAATCAAATTGTAAGACCTGTAAATTCGATTTTATTGTTTAATATTTTGATAAATAAAAATTAAAGATGAGAAGGAAAAATTAAGATGGCAAAAAAGAATACCATGAAAACCCTCTAAATGATAAATAATATTATTCTTTAGCATGCACCAAACTTTAAGTACATATAAGTCTCATAATAGCAACTGCACTATGTATATTGATTGGAGCTGTGTTGTGTAACTATTTAAATGTAATATTTACTTCTTACTTAATACTTGATAGTACTAAAAGGATGACTTGTCAAAAATATAGATTGTGTAATTTTTTCAAATGGAAATATTATAATATTAACGATTTAAATTTTCTAATTGAAAATAGTATTCATTATAGTACTTCGAAAAAATATATATCCTATAAAGTCCACAAAAAAATAATGACAGTTTACAAATGATTAAATTTAATATTCCAGAGCTTCTGATTGCTTTTTGAAATACAGCATCCATGCAGTAATTTTTAAGTCTGTTCTAGAAGTGTAAAAGTGCTTCGATTATAAAATATGATCATATGTCAAAATGATGTAAAATCTCGCATGAAATACATAACTCAAAAGAGTTCAATTTGAATATATGTAAGCAAATAATTTTAATCATTTTATTTTAAGTAAGTAGCTATAATCTTGAAGTAATAACACGGAACATAATTATAATAAGTGATAGCATGCATATTTAAGAAGGATGGTCACTTATTCCATAAATGCTACTTTTGATTTAATAAAAATATATCAATAAATTTATTCAATAAATGAGTTGAATAAGGAGATAGAGAGATCTCCAAATAATTACGTAAGGCTTCTAATAACTCTTCATAAAATAATCTAATATGCTTTTGCCCTCTACTAATGATAATCTATTTTTGGTATTTAGTTTTGGTTAGACTATACTTTAGGGTGCCCCTTTGATTCTCGCCTAGATGTGATCGCTATTGATCACCAAGCTGGGCAAAACCCAGCCGTATTTTGATTGCAACAGAGTAACTGAGTGTTCTGTGCAAAAAAAAAAAAAATCTCCAATAAAATTGATAGCCAAACAAAAATCACTATGTTTGCCAAGGGGGCATCCTAAAATATAGTTTTACCTTAGTTTTATGTTAGCTTTATTATACCAGTTCCCACATTAGTAAACACACACAATGGAAATTAGTCAACAATATTAGTTCAAAATCGTATTAGACATTTTGCATTAAATTACCTCATGCAGATGTGGTGGCCATAGTGGTCGTCTGTCATAACGATTTATGATGTGGGAAAACATTGACGAAAAATGGCCATCACAGGAGTAAACTTGCATCAATATGTCTGCCACTGTGTCCGAGTCTTCAATCCAATAATAAAAACAAAGCTTCGCCAAACTGAAGATTATGAAGTGCTGCATGCCTACGGTATCCGCCAAATTATTTGAATTGCACACAAATGACTTCCACCTGCAGAAGTGAGTCATGATATCTCTCAAAACGTCTATTCCTTCTTCTCTTTGAAAAACAATGTTCTCATCTTCAGGATTCCAGTTGAGAATCCTACGTAAACGGCTGACCATCACAGAGACGTATACAGGATCTTCGTCTGTTATCTCAGAGCTGTAATTGTTTTTGAGAACTTCTTCAAAAGTCTTATCATTTTCTAAAAACATAAGTTAGCTGCTGTGGAAATATGAATTTGGTATACTGTAACGAATAAAAAAATGATATTTAAAAATTTTTAAATTTAGAGCTATTTCATTTTATTGTAAAGATGGTTTTAATTTATTTATGTTTCTGTGCCTCTTTTATGCTGCTTATTTATCATGTAATAGCCAACCCACGCATAATTTTGAACCGCAGTCACAGGAATATTGAGCCTGCTGATTTGGCTGTATCTTTCTCAAATGATAACGAGAGAATAGCAAAGAATGAATTTCAAAACAAATTAGTTACCTTTTAAGATTTCAGTTACCATAAATTATATCTCATATCTGATGTAAATTTTAGTTGTAAATAGTTGATTTAAAACTATTATTTTCAAATCTTTAACAGAGAAATTTCTAAGAGGAAAAATTATAAGGAATTTGACAATTTTTTTTAATTGGTCCAAGCTATAAATTAGCAATACGTTTTTAAAAATGTTACTTATTTTTAAAATTATCAAAATTTCTGTTGAAATGTTTATAAGTCAGAAGTAAAATTTGTTTCCATTAGCGATTATTAGCAGTTTTTTTATATTTCTTTATTAACCATAAAGTGTTTGTTTCTTTCGCTACAATTGAGATCATGTGTACGTCACTTTATTTTATTATAATTGGTCGGTGAATTAAACAAAAAATCATTTTCATCAATACAATTTTGAATATACAATTTTGTCCATCAATCAAAAACAAGTAAATTTGTCAGTGAAATTAGCTCTTCAGTGAGCAGTTGGAAAGAAAATTTTGGCCAATATCTTAGTGGGATTGGTTATTTTATTTATTATTGGAGATTTGTCTCTCTTGATACCGCTGTTAAAAAATAAATATTTATTAATCATTAAGTATAGATAAATGTATTTCCTTTAGCATGTAAAGCACATTAAATATTAATATTTGATTGTTTAGGCAACCAATAATTAAATCATAACATCCACTTTATGGTTAGTTTAAATCAGCAAGGACGATTTAAATCTTTTTAATTTTTATTATTATTTTTATCTATATTCGGTATATTGTCATCAGAAAAATGTTGGCGGGGCGATATTTGTATTGGAGAGGCTGAATTCAACCAAATCATTTAAATATCCCCATGTGGTTCCTGTCCTAATGAACATAATTTTTTACATAAGGATTGGCTACTAGAAAGATTTTACTATAAACCAGGATATAAAGATATTACTAAATTAATATTTTAATTTCGAAATTCACATTTTTTAAAGAAGAGAAATACATTTTAATTGGAAATTTAAAATATTACATTAACTTCAAAGCAGTGAATAGTATGGTGCTATCGGTTTTCCTAGAAATGTCAAAGTATTAGTGTGGGTGTGATAGCAGCTGTTAGAAAAGAAGATCAACACAGTGAATACTGAACGATAGCATCAAGTAAAAAAGCTTTACAGCCATGTATTTATATAAGAGCTTTTCATAAGAAATTGGCGACATTATGCATTGCAAAGAAATAAATCTGAAAAAAAGCCATAAGCTTTTTCCATTGATAATACATATATTAAGTCAAATTATTCCTTATATAAGAAAACACGTTTTGCTTGGGATTAGAGTAACTCAAATAATAGATGAATTATCGTATTTGCGAAATATATTATTAGGTCAATATTCATATTAAGAGTGGTGTAGAACTTCG